>CAOGCB010200771.1:0-12623 GCA_948266635.1 Cnidoscolus chayamansa | reverse complement strand
TTTGGCAACAAAAAGCCCAAAACCCATTTTGGTACTAAGTACCCAAAATCAAAGCCCTTTCAAAAAGGTATTTCCGAACTACGTTGACTTTGATCCCCTAAAAGGGTACGTAGGCATGTTTGGGATTAAATCTCAAATACCAAGTCTAAAATCATTCAGAATTTTCCAAAATCATTCATCAAAATTCATCAAGCATTTACCCTGCATTTCATACACATTTAAAAATGGTTAGTCAAATGCATGACATGGTATCGGGATCCACCTCTGGTTCTAAGACTTACTTTAATCCATTTGGGCTAATTAATCTAATAATTAGGTTAATTAAATTAAAATTGGAGTCATAGGATTTTCCTAGTTTACCCTAAAATAATTAAACCAGGTGGCGACTCACACACACATACGTGCATTCATCCCAATATACATTTGCATTGCATCCTGAAGCATGCAGCATCTGGGGGAGGGGTTCACACCCACCCGAGCCTTCCTTTTCATTTTCTTGCCATTCTCCTCAGGCTACCCGAGCCTTTACAATTTACTTTTCTTTTTAGGCCCGAGCCTTTACAGTTTACTTGTCTTTAGGCCACCTAAGTCTTTGCATTTATCTTTCTTATAGGCCCCCGAGCCTTAACAATTTACTTTCCTTTAAGCCACCCGAGCCTTTGCATTTACCTTTCCTTCAGGCCGCCTAAGCCTTTACATTTATCTTTCCCTCAGGCCACCCGAGCCTTTACAATTTACTTTCCTTCAGGCCACCTTTGCATTTATCTTTCTTACAGGCCCCCGAGTCTTTACAATTTATCTTTCCCTCAGGCCACCCGAGCCTTCGAATTTACTTTCCTTCAGGCCACTCAAAGCTTTGCAATTTATCTTTTCTTTAGGCCCCCGAGCCTTGCACTTTACTTTACCTTAGGTCCCTGAACCTTCGCAATTTAATTTTCCCTTCAAGCCACCCAAGCCTTTGCATTTATCTTTACCTTCGGGCCCCCGAGCCCTTGCACTTTATCATTTCCTTTTGGACTTTGAACCTTCTTATCTTCTTTTTACATGAACCAGCCCTTAAGTATCAAGCTCCTTTACTCTGGGTCAAATTCAGCCATCCTCATGGCGCTGGCAAAAAATGTCTATTTCTTTACAAGTCTCCTGTAACATCCCGAAAATTTGTATGTAATGCCAAAAATATGAATAAATAAATATATGATTTAATAGAGAATTTTTTTATCATATGTGAACTTTAATTTACAAATTTATCTGAAAATAATCATGTACATGATAGTGAGAAAGAAAATGAAGTAAAGTGTAAAACATGATATGGAAATAGTGAAAACATCTGTGTTGTGTTCCTATTTTGGAGAATCATTTGATGTCTAAAAATAATAAATAATGTACCAATAGAAAGCTGTGAATATTGGATACAATTATTCAGAATACTATTTTATCAAATTCTATCGTTTAAAGCATGAAAATACTATGAAAATAAGTGAAGGTCGAAATTGCCTAATTACTGAAATTTTAGTATAGGGCAGTCCGTTTTATTTTTATTTGGAAGCTTTAATAACCATATAAAATTATGAAATTTTACATGACTTTTATTTAGGATGTTATTTATAACTTTCATGTTTTACACTTTGTCAAAAACAAAGTCTAAACTGGTTAAAATAATTAAATAAAGAGATGTGTGTAAAAACTGAAAATAAAATAGACCAAGATAGAAAATTGGGTTGGACCAAACCCATGAAGGAGAATTGGACCAAACCAAAGGAAGAAGAAAAAAAAATTCTGGGCCAAAACCCATGAAGAGGAGGCCGGCCAAGCTTGAATTTGGGCTCTAATTTAGCTCCAAATTTGAGTTAAAAATTCAGCCCAGGCCAAGGACAAAATGAGTTAGTATATAAAGACATAAAGTGGACCAATTGGGTCATTTGAAGTAAAATTTCAAACAACATTTTTTTCTCTCCTTCTCCTCTCCACCAAACCCTCTTCTCTCTCAAAACCTAGAATTTTCTTCTCTTCTTTTCCCCACCAAACCTCCATGCATGTCCTTCCTTCAAACCCACAAATGAACTAGACCAAGTAGGGAAGTAGTAGACACCATTGGAGAATAAAGTGAGTTAGATCTACTCATTTACAAGGTGACCAACACTCCTTCCTCTATTTTCTTTTGAGCTTTTGAAGAAGAGAAGATCACCACATTTGGACAAGGAAAAGCTCAAGGAAAGGTTAGTAAACTTATCCCAAAGTTGAGTAAGTTTTTCCTTCTTTGATGATCATGCATGTCATGATGTTAAGTTTTTTTTTTTTTTTTTTTGTAGCTTTGGTACCTTCCACCAAAAAGAAATTCAAGAGGTGTCCAAACATTGGTTTACACAGAAACTTGGCAAAGAAAATCAAAGGACTAAGGACTCCAAACAAAGAGGAAAACTCCCTACAAAAAAAAGTTAGGTTATATTCTTAACAAGTTGTACATAAATGAGGTTGCATGTTGTATTTGAGTGATGATTTTGGCTATATTTTATTGGAAATATGCATGTTTTAGGATAGAGAATGGATGTGTTGATGGAAAAATAGAGGATTAAATCTCCATGAAAAATGACTAAATTTGTAGCAAAAAACAAAGATGACCAATAGTAGACATGAAGGACCTACTTGGACAAAAAAATATTTTGTGAACAAATATGAAATTTTCATCAAGGACTGAATATATAAATTTAAAAATGAATATAGACAGTAGATATATGGACATAAATTAATTAAAATGACTTTGTTTACAAAGACCAAAACTTAAATTTTTACTTAAAAGACGAAAATGAACCATTTAGAAAAAAAAAACCAAGGACCAAAATAAAATTTTCCATAAGGACCAAAATGAAAAGTGACAAATATATTTAGGACAGTAGGTCTAAAAAATCTATGGGTTAGATTCATACAAATAGAATATAAAAATTTGCCCAAATAAAAATCGGAAAGAAATAGGGACTAAAATGAAAAATTGTAGAAATTTAGGACCAAATTATAAATGGCATTAAGAGCTTAATTCTAAATACTGAGCAGTAAATTGGAAAAAAATTTGAGTAGGTATTAAGCATAAAATATTTTAATTTGTAGATAAAAATGAAATTATGGACCAAAATGACTAAATCATAAAGAACTTAAGACCAAGTTGTAATTTACCGTAAGGACCAATTTTAAAATTCTGGCAAAAAATCTTGGATGGAAATTTTGAATAAAAATTTTACATAAAATATTTAAATGTGTGGAATAAAATTAAAGATAATAAAAAAATTTATGCAAGTTAAATAATATTAAAAATTTATCTAGAAACTTGTAAAAATAAAATTTCTAGAATTAATTGGACTTCTGGTACATATACATAACCCTAATTTAAATAAAAGAATAGATTATAAATAAAGAATTTTCAGATCTATAAATGATGGAAATAAATAATTGAATAGATTATATAATAAGAAATATAAGAAAAGTTTCTAAATAATTGAAATCTAATAAAAATAAAATTTGGCTAAATTTTAATAGAAATCTTAAAAAGTCAAATAAAAATATAACATTTATAAATAAGTGGAAATTGTAAAGATAAAAAGTATAGATAAAAAATAAAGTCTTTAAATGACATAAATAAGTAAGGAAAAATAGATTTTTAAAGAAATATTAATATTGAGATTTTTAAAGTGATAAATTATTTCCAAGAGGAAATAAATCGAAGAAAAATGTAATGGTACTAATAAATTGATAAATATATAGTCCTAAGAGTTATTGTGTTAGAAAACGAGATTACTATATAGTTATGGTATGCCATTGATCTATAGATCTGCTATATGTGATACTAGGGATACAGTGAGGTACCATGATGGGCGGGTGTACAGTGAAGTACCCCGAGTGGTTTAAGTTTGATGCGCTTACCACAACGATTGACAGCTTGGTCAACCAAGTGACTTCGGCCCAAATGTATGTGACTGAGTGGCTTCGGCCCAAACGTATTTGACTAAGCGACTTCGACCCAAATGTATTCTATGACTGATAATCGTATCTACATAATATTATTGGGCTAAATGTAAAAATTGAGAAACAAATTGTATTGAAATATGAATTGAAAATAATTATTTATACGATTAAGACTTTACTAAAAATACTATTAGAACTTGATATATGAAATAGTGCACATAAATTATCGACGAATAAATCGAAATTAAAACTATTTACATTGAATATTATTTTATTATTATATCTATACCCCACTGAGCAAAAATGCTCAGCATGTTGGTTTTTGTCATACGCAGGTACCAGTCCTCACAGGCCATGATTTGTAGAGGCCGCACACAGATGGGATTTTGAGCATCATAATGTATGTAATTATTTTGTAATATTTTCACATGTACTAGGAATTTTATTTTGAGATGTAAATAATACAACTTTATATTTTGGGTCTATAAATATAAGAATGTTAATATTATGATGAATTTAAATTATCACTATTATTATGATATGATCGTTGCTAAAATTTTATATGACTACTAAAATGCACTTGCATCATTTTAAAAAAAATAAAAAAAAATGAAACAGTGTCGCCCATCGGGACTTGCGAGTCTCGACGGGAGGGACGCTACATCTCCTGTCTGAAAGGGTGCGCAAGGACTTCCCCCTCACTCCCCTCTTATAAGGACACACGTAAAGAGGGGTAGCTATAGACACAGTAATTTTTTCGGCACCCTAACAATGCCACGAGCGGGCATTGGGCCGAAAGAAGAACCCCAAAGGAAATTTAGACTTGGGCCAAACCAAAGATTAGTAACAGGCCCAGGGGCACAGAGCTGTCAGCCAACAACCAGCCATAATCCGCAGCGAGATATTATGTCTCACCCACCATGAACTGAGACATGTCTCTTAGTGCCCCCATACCTCGATATCGGGGACAGACCGTTTGGACACCAATAATTGGGTCATTCTGTTCTCATGATGGTTGACAAAGCCTAGCCGCCACAGACAAGAATTTACCTTCAATCATAGCCCTTCTAGTCTCATCAAGATTAGATCAACGATGCAGAGGGATGTTGGCGTGGCTTATGCCATGTGCCATTTAGAGCTTTCGTGCCCACGTAAGAAAGCCTAGATTCATTTCGCAATGAGTACCATTGGATTCAACCCTCCTTTAATCTCAGTCATTGGATCAAGATGGTCACTTCCCACTAAGTAAAACCCTATTCAGGCCACAATCTTTTTATCTTGAGTGGGTCATTAAATGTGCCTTAGCAGATTGCCACATTTAATACTGATGGAGATCAAGAGACGTCCAGCGGTCAGGAGACAGTCAATGATCCTTTACAAGGTATCAGAAGTCCTATGACATAATCACGGACCAAGTGGATGGAAGAGGCATTACAAGGTTTGATTATGGAACTTCAAGAGCAAGAGGTGATTCAACATGACTCTAACACAAGTACTAAGCCCATGAACATCATATATCAAAGTGGGGATGAAGCGAGAGAAGTCAACATCGGACCAACGACATCAAATGAGGGAAGGCCGTCTATCACCTATCTAGGCTGACAGCTGTGAACCCCTCACCCCGCAAGCACAGGAAAATAAATAAAATGAATTATTTAAATGCCTATGACTAGGATGAATGTACGTATGTGTGAGTCGCCACCTGATTTAATTATTTTAGGGCAAATTAGGAAAAATCCTATGACTCCAATTTTAACTTAATTAACCTAATTATTAGATTAATTAGCCTAGATAGATTAAAGCTTAGTCTTCGAATCAAAGTTGAATCCCGAGACCATGTCATGCAGTTAACTAACCAATTTTAAATGTATTTGGAAATGCAGGATAAAATGCTTTGAATGAATGATTTTGAAAATGGAAATGATGATGTGACTTGTTATTTGGGGTTTATTCCCAAATATGCCTACGTATCCTTTAATTGAATTAGGGATCAAAGTCAGCGTAGTTCGGGCTTTGCCTTTTTAAAAGGGCTTGGATTCTTGGGCCTTATGGGCCAAATTGAGTTTTGGGCTTTTTATTGCCAAAAGAGGTTTTGGGCTTTTTGTTGCCAAATGAGATTCTGGGCTTTTTGTTGCCAAAATTGATTTCTTTGGGCCTTATGGGCCAAATTAGGTTTGTGGGCCTTATGGGCCAAATTTGGTCTTTTGTTTTGGGCTTTTGTTGCCAAAATGGATTTTGGGCCTTTTTTATTGCCAAAAGAGGTTTTGGGCTTTTTTATTGCAAAAAATGGTTTTTTGGGCCTTATGGGCCAAACTGGATTTGTGGGCCTTATGGGCCAGATTTGGTTCTTTGATTTGGGATTTTGTTGCCAAATCATGGATTTTGGGCCTTATGGGCCTAAACATAAATCTTGGGCCTTTTAGGCCAGATCTAATTTCATTGGGCCTTTGTAGCCCATATCTGATTTCATTGGGCCTTTTAGGCCTGATCTGATTTAGCTTAAATGCCTCGATTAGATTTGCTTAACTATATGGAATGCATGCATTATATTTCACTCACAGTATTCACAATACTTGAATTGAAAGAGATTGAGTTTGAGAAATGTGTACCTGGTGCAGAAGTTTTCCACTGCGGAGCTTCAGCTTGTCGATCAATTAATTAGCTTATGGAATTAATCTTTAGGGTGATCACAAAAGCAACAAGACTAATGCAAAAATGCAATACAGAAAGCTGTAAAGAATCGCCAGAAGCAAGGAGGGAGAGTGATGCCGAAAATTCAAGGCGGTGTACTGAAAACTGAGCTGAAAACTGCCTTTTATAGGCAAAAAAAAGGCGTTTCGGCGGCTATGACCGCCGTGGGCCGCGGTCATGGCCGCGGTATGAGCCCGCGGTCATGGCCGCGGCATAGGCCGCAGCTGTGACCGCGATGAGCCGCGGCCACAACCGCAGCGAGCTGCGGTTGCGGTTGCCAGAATCTGTCTTTTTTGCTCGGTTTTCATTTCAAGGCTTTTTTTATGAGTTTCGTACCTCCGAAAATTATTCCGAAGATACCTTTGGGTTCCTCACGACGTTCTGGTCGTTTTGAGTACCATATTGATATATTTCCGGAATGACTTTATGTCGGGTGCCGAGCGGGCTGGGCTGTTTTACAGTCTGTGAAAATGGGCTTTCTGAACATCAAAATTCGATTATTCACAATGACTCATGGTTAAAGAAGATAATAAAAGAAGGAGATTGATTAAGAGTGATTCAGTTATGAATGGGTTATCTTTGCAAGGAAGGATGGCGAAAGTGGGAGACCATGTTTCGGTCATGGTTGTGGTGAGATGAATGTGGTACATGGAAGTCTCAGTTGAGATAAAATAGTTAAATGAGTTTTAGTGGTTTTTAATATAAACATTAAATATTAACACTAGATTAAGAGGTGCCGATTCATTTTGGCCCTCCATTTGTCATAAATGAGAAGATTAGTGGCAATGCCAATTAATTTAAGAACAACACCTGCTTAGGAAATTGATTAAGTGGCAGAAATAAGGGGATATAAGGGCTTAAGTTTCTATTGTCTTTTGTTTTGGCAAGAGAAAAGTAAGAGCATTCCTGTTAATTTTCTTCTTAACTTTTGAAATCTTAATTGTTCTTGAGTTAAAGTAGCTGGAGAATTCAATCAGAGTTAAAGGAGGCTAAGAAGGGTTTGAAGTGAAGCTGTAACAAGGGAAGGAAGTGGCAAATTAAAGGTTTTCTTAAAGAGGTTGCTGTAACAGTAGAAGAAAAAGAAGAAAGGAGTTGCGATTAGAGGTTTTGATAAGGGATTGCAATGATATAGGAGGAGGAGAAGGAAAAGGAAAAGCTTTGGAACATGTTAGTTGCTATAAATATTGAAATTTGATGTTTAGGATTTTTAAGTTGCTGTTTGATAAATATTGCATAGAGATAAGATGTTCCTACTTGATGTCTCGGTTTGGTTGTTCTTGAATATATGCAATTTGTTAGACTGTAAGTTTACATGATAATAAGATGAAATATGGGTTGAATGTTAAAGAAAATGTATAATGGTTAACAATATGTGGAAGATGGAAATAAACTGTAAACGGGTTAAAAGAATAGAGCATCTAAGAAGTGTATGTGGTCACTATATGAACCAAATGGAAATAAAATGAATCAGTTAACTAGGAAAAAGACGAGTAAGTTGTTATACCTTAATTGCATACGTTGAATGATGCTATTGGATTAGTGTTAAATAAGATGTAATAAACTGAGGAAATATGCATGGAAAATTAGTAAACAATAAATGGATATTAAGTGACTCAGTTGTTAATGACTTGGTTGCTGAATCCCTGAAATAACAATGAAACATGATGAATAAAGGGATAATTGTATAACTTTGAAAGAAAGGACAATGGTAATAATATAATTGAATATCATCTGATAATGGGTAAAATACATAAGTGGGATATTTAATTAAAATGGCCCTAATTGTTTGATGTGGGATGCGAGGTTAGCTTAAGGGTATGACATGTCATAGGGACCACCATAGTACTACTATATGTTATATAGATATTTGGGGGCTACAGTGAGGTACCCCATATGGACAGGCCTAGTGTTCCCTCCACCATATGTTTGGCTTCGACCCATCAGATTGACACATGGTGCCTATATGTATATTTGGCTTCGACCCATATGGATATTTCCTTATCTATTAATCGATCCTGCTGAAATGTACATGAGCCTTAATAATGAAATTTTAAATATTAACATATTACAAAATTATTGTAAATTAAATGATATGTGATTTATTTGAGATGATTTGATAAATGTGTATAGATGAAAATGCTTACGATATGGTGTAAGTTAATTTGACAGGAAATTTATAATAAATGACATGTGATATACAAACAATCCATGAAGCAATTATTTTTGTGATATCATGATATTTTAGTTATATATATTATTATGTACACCCACTGGGCAAAAAACCAGCGTGTTGGTTTTTACCACATGTAGGTCTTAACCAGTTAGGATAGGACATACAAAGTGAAGTTTTGCATTGAAGAGATCATCATCATAGCTGGTTTGCACTTTTGTAAAATATATAGGTACATGGCATGTACACATAGTTATCTAATATTATGTTAATTAGAGTAGTTATTCTGTAATATTAAATAATTATGTTTTGGTATGAATGTAGTAAAAATTATTTTGGATTTAATTCTTTATAATTGATTATTATGATTAATATATGGTTTTAATATGATTAAGTATAAGAGTTACACACTTTATCTGGGCTCTTTGTAGTTTAGATAGGGAGTGTTACATATACAATAACCAGAGGTCGAACGCCTAGTATCAGGACATCCACCCCAATCAGCATCTGTATAAGAAATGAGACATGAAACTGAAGATTTATTCATATGTAACCCAAAATTATAGTCCCTTTAATATATCGCAGAATCCGTTTAAGAGCATTCATATGAGCAGTTGTTGGATTATGCATATGTAAAAAAACTTGCTGCACAGCATACGATATATCCAGTCTCGTAAAAGTAAGATATTGTAAAGCACTGGCTAATCTGCGATAATGAGTAGGATCCTCATACAAAGAACCAGAAGAGACACTTAGTTTTGAGTTAGTGTCAACCGGTGTCACAGCAGGTTTACAAGAAGCCATACCAGCCCGTTCAAGAATGTCTTTGGCATACTTCTGTTGACAAAGAAACAACCATATTTGCTGTCTGGTGACTGCAATACCCAAAAAATAACTCAAAGGACCCAAGTCTTTCATAGCAAATTCATAAGCCAGTAAAGACATTATCAATGTTCTAAGCTTGTCAGAAGAAGCAGTAATTATAATGTCATCAACATATAAGAGGATGTATGCCAAATCAGTACCCTTGCTATAGATAAAAAGAGAATGATCAGATTTACTATGCAAAAAGCCAAGAGTAGAGACAAAGTCGGCAAACCGTTGGTACCAGGCACGAGGAGCCTGTTTCAGCCCATATAGTGACTTTTTAAGAAGACACACATAATCCAGATGAATTGGATCTTTAAAACCCATAGGTTGATGCATATAAACAGTCTCATGTAATTAATTGTCCATGCAAGAAGGCATTTTTAACATCCAACTGATGAATGCTCCAAGCATTTGAAATGGCAATGCTGAGAACAGTTCTGATTATAGCTGGCTTGACCACAGGACTAAAAGTCTCTTCACAATCAACACCAACTTGTTGAGACCTACCATCACCAACAAGACGGGCTTTGTGCCTCTCAAAAGAACCATCATACTTCTTTTTAATTTGAAAAACCCACATTGAACGAATGACATTAACATTAGCAGGACGGGGTACCAACTCCCACGTCTTATTTTTAATAAGAGCATTATATTCATCTACCATGGCAGCTTTCCAATTCGGGTCAGATAAGGCTGCTTTGGGATTTTATGGAAATGGAGATGGTGTGACTGAAGTCAGTAAATTGAAGTAGTGTTTAGGTCAAAAAATGCCATGCATGCTACGGGTTGTCATTGTTCGGTGTGGAGCTGAAACAGGAGGGGCATAAGGAATGTTTGTTGGTGACATATTTAGTGATTCAAGAGTAGGTGCAGGTGGTAAATCACCATGTGTTTCGATTGAAGGATGGATATTAGGAGGACTGATTGGTTCAATTGGCCGAGATGAAGGTATTGGGGATATAGGGTCAGATTGAGTGAATGGGGAAGAAGCAACTTGGTTCTGAAATTGTTCCCATAGTAAAGGATGCATGCTATCATCTAGAAAACTGTAAGCATGAGATGAAGGAGAATGCAAAGAAGTAAAAGGAAAGTGAGACTCATCAAAAGAAACATGCCTAGAGATTATTATCTTATTACTAGACAAATCATAACAATTATATCCCCTATGACTCAATGGGTAATCCAAAAACACACATGGAGTTGAGCGAGATTGGAGTTTATGTATCGTTGTGGATGGAAAAAGAGGATAACATAAACAACCAAAAACCCGTAAGTGCTTATAAGAGGGATCACGATGATAAAGAAGTTTAGTAGGAGAAGAAAAAGCAAGATTCTTATTTGGAAGAATATTCAAAAGATACGTTGCCATTTGTAAAGCATGATGCCAAAAGGATGATGGCATGGAAGAATGAGAAAGAAGAGTGCGAATCATGTTATTTATGGTTTGTATTTTCCGTTCAGCTTTGCCATTTTGTGAAGAAGTATATGGACAAGAGAAACGAAAAATCATGCCATTTTTGTGACAGAATTGCTTGAATGAATTATTTTGATATTCTTTCTCGTTATCACATTGAAAACACTTAATGGATTTGTCAAACTGAGTTTTGACAAGTGCACTGAAGGATTGAAACAAATTATAGACTTGTGATTTATGACCAAGTGGAAAAGTCCACAAAAAATTATTGCAATCATCCAAGAAAATAACATAATATTTATGACCGGTCGAACTCAAAATGGGAGATGTCCACACATCACTATGTATTATATCAAAAGGCATTAAAGTGCAAGAAGAAGAAGCAGAGAAAGGCAATCTAACATGTTTCCCAAAATGCAAGAATTACAAACTGAAGAACTAGAATAATTTTTACAATCAATGAACTTATTCTTGCTAAGGGAATTCAAAATAGAAGGCCATGGGTGTCCCAATCTATGATGCCATAAAATAGAAGATAAAGCAGTAAAAGTGGATGGAGATTGAATTGGAGAAGTTGAAAAGCTGGATATAGGATAAAGATCCCCAATGCTATTACACCTCATGAGTGGTATCCCCGTCCATAAATCCTTCACAGAAAACCCAAAAGGATCAAACTCAACAGAAACCTTATTATCAATAGTAAAACGACGCACAGAAACCAAGTTTTTAATGATTTTGGGTGCGTGAAGAACATTGGTTAAATGGAATGGTGGATTTGGTGGGGTAAGGGATGTATGTCCATAACCACAAATTGGAATTTTATCCCCACTGCCAACAATTATATCATTATTATTTTGCATATTAAAATAAGATGAAAGAGTACCTGAAGATGAAGTCATATGCGATGTTGCTCCTTGTGAACCCCTCCCCGACAATGCGATGCAATGAATGCAGTGCAAATATAAATAGGGATGAATGCACTTAGGATGTGTGAGTCGCCACCTGATTTAATTATTTTAGGGTAAATTAGAAAAAAACCATATGACTCCAATTTTAATTAGCCTAATTTCTAGATTAATCAACCCAATGAATTAAAGCCTAGTCTACGAACCTTAGGTGGATTCCGAGACCATGTCATGCATTTAACTAACCATTTTAAATGTGTTATGAATTGCAGGGTGGCAATATGACTTTAATTAATTTCATGCTTTTAACACTTTAATAGTGATGGAATTGAGAAGAATGATAAAAAATGATGTAAATGATGTCAAAGAAATGCAAAATGATAGCAAATAAGAATGATGACTTGTCACTTAGAGTTTATTCCTAAGTGTGCCTACATATCCTTTTTTTTTTTGAAACAAGGGATCAAAGTCAATGTAGTTCGGGGGATGCCTTTTAAAAGGGCTTTGATTTTGGGCCTTATGGGCCAAAAGGGGTTTTTGGGCTTAATATGCCAAAAGTATGTATTTTTGGGCCTTATGGGCCAAAAAAGGTGTTTTGGGCTTAAGATGCCAAAAGTGT
>CAOGCB010200717.1:0-32009 GCA_948266635.1 Cnidoscolus chayamansa | reverse complement strand
AAAAAATCTCTCTTTCACAGTTACAACAGAATGCTATTAAGAAGAGAGAAGATATGCCAATGAAGCTCTTGAAGGAATGCTAAAAATCAATAAAAAATCTGCTCAGTATGTTTGCTCAATAATATCGTGCATTCATTAGCCAAAACATGGTATAAATGTAGGTATTTATAGAAGAAAAATTGCTCTTGAGGTTCCTACATAAGAAGACACCACAACGGCTAGTTTTCTAGTCGTTGGAGTTTGCTAGACGACTGCACAGTCTGTGCACTCCGTACTGTATCAAACTTTCTATTAGGTCTGGCTTAAAATTAGCTTAGTTAAAAATGCTGACTCCAAAAGTAGCTTAGCTAAAAACATTTTGACTAAAAGTAGTTTAGCTAATTTTAAGAAAAGTCGACTAATTTCACGACTAGTTGGCTACTTTCATTTTCTCATATGAAAAAGACTTCTTCTAAAATTAGTTGGTTAATTTTAGCTTCTGAGATAAAATTAGGGATCTAATTTTAGCTTGTCTCTACTCGATTTTTTTTGTCTTAAAAATCATTTGAGCATAGGAAAAACATTTTAATGAATGAGAGATCATTGGCATAAGTTCTCAATTCTCTTACATGTTTTTCGGCCTATGTCTCTTTTCTTCATGATGAGCTTCCTTTCCATGCTCTTTTGTTAGAATAATTCATTAAGTTTTGTTATTATCAAAATATGTTTTCTACTTATGGAGTCAACAATCTCTCCCTTTTTGATAATGACAAAACTCAATGCTCACAAAGAGAAATATATAACATTATCGTATAATATATTCACATGAAAGAATAATATTGCTCTTTAAAGAAATACTCCCCCTAAGTTTATGCCAGAGAGTTCTTAGCTCCCCCTGAATTGTGAATCTCGGTTTGTCAAAATCATATTTCACAATTTTGAGCAGTTTCCTCAAATTGATCAATCAAAAGCAACTGGAAATAAAATTCACACACTTTTCACAATATTTAGTTGCTGTCAGAAGTCACATAATTAATTGATCAATCAACAAAAACTTAATGATCATAAATATCAATCCAAAAATTCTTATATGATTCATAAAAGTGTTCCAAAATGATTCAGATTGATATGCGGGTGAAAATCCAATCATTCAGTTATATTCAACATTAATTCCTAAATATTTCTCCTAAACAACATAATCTTCTCCCCCTTTTTGTCAATCATCAAAAAAGGAATGGAGATGAGAATCCAAAATTCTAAAGTAACAATAAAAGACTGATGTATACCAACTTTAGAGGTTTTGTGGTTTAGCAGCATTGCCTAGCTCTCCAAGTTTGACTGATTTGGTCATAAGACCATGTCTTCCATTCTTCCTAAGAGGTGCTACTGGCTTAGGCTTTGAAGCTCTGGGAGGTTTGGCAGAGATGTGAGGAACAGGAACTGGTGAAGGTGGCTCAGTGATCTGCACTGAGGGGGCTTTGACAGCTGAACCAGCACTAGTTTTGACAGGGCCAGAACCTTCCCTCTAATGAGTTTGCTGATGAGATTTGTTGGAAGATGAAGATTCAGAGGATGAACCATTTACTTTCTCAGTCATTTGGTGTGACTTTTCTTTTGCACTTGTGGGTTCATCCACAGTTTCCCTTCCTAGAACTGTCTTTTCTGATTTCTTCATTTCAATTAGCTGATTTAATTTTTCTCCAATTTTTGTTAACTGAAGATTGAGTTCAACATTAACTTGATCTTTTGCTTAGCAGCATCTATTTGGAGTTTTAATGCAAGTTCCAAAGTCTCCAAAACTACATTGACTATGCTCTGAAGGGTCTTTAGGAGTTCTTGATTAGTTGATGTTTCTGTTTCTATGTCAGTATTTGCCTTTTCTTTCCCTTTTTTGGTTTTCTCCTTTTCACTGTTCTCCTTGGATTTAGCCTTTTTTGTGTTGTGAGTTTCCTTAATAACCAGCAATTGTGTTCCCACTCGTTCTTTTCCCAAGTCTATGCCCAGATTTTCAAACAGTGGAGCTTTTGAGAATGGTTTTATAAATCAGAAAGGCTAGATTCAGAGGCTTTTTCTGAATTAGGTGCTAGAGAATGCATCAATCCAGTTTGTTAAAATATGAATGGCTTCCTATTCTATGATGAAGAAAATATATGATTATGGAGTGGAGGTTTTTGATTTGTGGAGGAAATTTCAACATGCTCGGTTTGTCAAGGTTACTAGAAAGATTTGGCAATAAGAATTCCCTAAAATTTGCCTCATTATACTCTTTCACAGTGTGCACATCCTTGAATGAGCCTATGCAGTTACCTTTGTTGGGTATTCCTAAAGCTTTGCTTGGTATTTCAACATCAACTGCATACTTAGTTCCTCTAAGTTCTATCAGAAAACTTTGACCATCATCAGAAAGGACTAGGGTTTGATAAAATTTTTAAGTTATAAGCACCTCAGTGTTAAGCTAGCTCCTCCCCTAGTGTTACTTACCCATGCTTAGCTTTAACACTAAACATTTAATGTGATTACATTAGTATCCTTCTATTGTTAAAAAAGTGTATCTAACATAATATATCATGTATTTAACATAATATATCATGACTCTAATAGTGTATAACATATTAGGTGTGACAAACCTTTCCCTCTTAAGAAATTGGATCCGTAAAATTCTCTATGTAAACAATTGAGGGTATTATCGACTCATAACCTCTTCACTTTTCCAAGTGTCTTCTTTTGTATTGTGATTTCTCCACAACAATTTCACTCATGAGACTTCTTTCTTTCTTAACATTTAAACTCGGTTGCCAGGATATGAACCAATTCCTCCTTATAAGTCAAATCTGGTTGAGCATCTATCTGCTCAACCGATATCATTTGTGAAGAATCTGATCTGTATCTCCTAAGCATAAATACATGAAACACATTATGGATATGATCTAGCTCTAGGGGTAAAGCTAGTCTATAAGCTAATGGGCCCACCCATTTGATGATTTCGTATGGCCTAATGAACTTAGGACTCAATTTACCGTTCTTGCCAAATCTTAATATCTTCTTCCATGGAGACACTTTAAAACACTTTATCAATAACTAAGTACTCAATATCCCTCCTATTGAGGTCAACATGTCTTTTTCCTGTTTGATGCAGCTTTTAATCTCTCTTTAATAACCCTCACTTTCTCTTCAGCATCTCTTACAAAGTCTGGACCCACTATCTTACTTTCACGCATTTATGCTCATGTAAGAGGAGTTCTACATTTCCTTCCATAGAAAGCTTCATACATATCCATTCATATACTAGACTGATAATTATTGCTGTATGCAAACTTTGCCAATGGAAGGTATCTCTCCCAACTGCCTTCAAAGTCAATAACACAACCCTCTTGCATATCTTATAATACTTATATCACTCTCTCTGACTACCCAGTGGTTTGAGGATGAGAAGTTGTGCTATAATTCAATTTGGGTCCATTGCATTTTTTCAAAATTTAGAAGTGAACCTCAGATCTCCATTGGAGATGATGGAACAAGGCACTCTATGTAATCGAACTATCTCATTTATGTATAATTTAGCCAATTTGCACAATGAATAGTTGGTTCTCACTGGCAAAAAGTGGGATGATTTTGTCAATCTGTCTACAATTACTCAAATTGAATTATGCTTCTTTTGTGTCAAAGGTAAACCATTCAAAACGTCCATTGTGATCTGATCCCATTTCCACTCTAGTATAGGAATAGGATGCAATAACCTTGATGGAACTTGATGTTAAGCTTTAACTTATTGGCATGTCAAACATCTAGCAACATATTTTGTAATATCTTTCTTCATCCCTAAACAATAATAATTTTTTTTTAAATCTTGGCACATTTTAGAACTCCCTGGATGCATATTGTATGGACTATTATATGCTTCCTCTAATATGGTTTGACTAATATTACTACTCTGAGGAACACATATCCTATCTTTGTATCATAGACATCCATCCTCTCTTATTATATACTGATCGATCTTCCCTTCTTTAGCATGTCCTGCCCATTTAGCTATCTCATTATCATTCTAATGTGCCTCAATAATATATTGCAGGAAATTGGGTCTTATTACCAACTCTACCACAATGGTCCCATCTGCTGCTATTGATAATTTGACATTCATAGCCCTCAATGCAACTAGTGATTTTCTACTAAGATCACCAGCCATTACATTAGCTTTACCAGGATGGTTGCCTATGATGCAATCATAATCTTTTAGTAACTTTTACCATCTCCTTCGTATCAGGTTAAGCTCTTTCTAAGTGGTCATATATTTCAAACTCTTATGATATATGTATATATAGCATCTTTCACCATATGGGTAATGACACTATATTTTTAGAGCAAACACTAGAGTTGTAAGCTCCAAGTCATGGGTGGGGTAGTTCCTCTCATGTGTTTTCAACTTCCTAAGTGCATATGCAACTGCCTTGCCCTCTTACATCAGTACACATCCAAAACCATTGTGTGATATGTCACTGTACACAATAAAGTCCTTCTCGGATACTGGTTAGGCGAGTACTTGAGCTTATGTCAACATAACTTTCAACTTCTCAAAGCTTTCCTGACATTTGTTATCCCATATAAACTTTACATCATTCCTCAACAACCTAGTTAGAGGAGTCGTTATCAATGAAAACCCCATTACAAATCTCCAATAATAACCAACTAAACTAAGAAAACTTTTAATTTCATTGTGCAAGCCTTGTTCAAACCTTTTACATTGGGCCTCTTCTTTAGGAACAATCTTTAGTGCATAATGGCTCAGTTTGATGAACTATTTTTCATACTCCTCGACCTATAGTCTACCTTGTCTCAAATAAATAAACTTCCTCTTTCTATCCTCTATACATGGACCCCTAATATAATTCCTTCTAAACTCAATTAGAAAACACTCCCATGTTCCCTACTTAGGTCTAACTAGTTGTGATGCGGTCTGCCACCATTGATATCCTTCCTCTTTTAATAAGGAGACCGCACAAATCAAACTATCTCCTAAAGTGCACTGTAGCATCTCAAACACTCTTTCTGTACCTTCTACCTAATATTCTGCTACTGAGGCATCATCTTCATTCCTATCTCTAAATTCAATAGCTCCATATTTTAGAGCTTATCCAGGGGTGGTCTAGCAGGTGTATGTGTTACAGTATGTGTGGGAGGTGCTACTCCTGTCACTTGCCTTAACATATCAGCTAATTATTGAAATAAGGCATCCTTCCCTAGTCTAGCTATACTATAGGTCGATGCAACACTCTTTGGTTTAATAGCTTCAGAAGGGGCATGACTCTCTACCTCCTCCTTTATCACTCGCTGAGATCTTGAGTCCATCTTACCTATAACACAAAAATCCAAATAAAAATCCGCAATAGAATCACATTATAACTTTGACACATTTTGGCATGTACATAGATTCTAACTCTAACTTAAAGTATATGACTGCCTAAACAGTGCTTTAATACAAAAAATTTAGATCACACCCCCTATCCAGACCCATGAAGACCCAAACAAGGTGTACTATTGGACTGCCTACTATTAATGTGTACCTTTTTGTTCATGTTTATCATGTGCATAATTTTTTTATGAATATTTTATTTTTATAACCTGTCAACTTTACTAGATAAAAATTTGCAAAGTTTCCCTATATAAGAGCCCTCAAACTTGTACATCTAAACCTATTCCAACACATATGTAACTACATCATCATTCAAGTATCTCACCACATAAAATATGTTTATAGCAATCTAATTCACAAAGCCAACTAACATATTAGTCAACTAATTGAAACTCTATGTACATGTCAAATTAATAAAATACATATAGTGTCAAAGCTCTAGGTATACAAACTGATGTGTTCCTAAGCTACTGCTATTGTTGTGGATTAGTGGATAAATTATCTTTTACCAGCGCATGGAAACCAATAAATGCGATGAGCTACATGCTTAGTGGGTATATAAAAAAGCAACAATATAATGTAACATAATAATCAATATATTATAACATTATATATAATGCATATCAATCACCTTTACATGTCATCTTATAAATTTTAACATATAATCATATAACATGCCATCATATTTCACATGCTGTAATCACCAATGCATGTGTAACTATAATTGTATGTCTCTTTATTTTAACTATATGTAACCTTTCTATGTGTTTGATTTTTATCTATTTGTAATACTGAAATGCATGATCATGATGACTTATTTTAGGCCCATGTAACTTATTATAGGCTCGAATGCTAGATATGGGGAACATAAGCAACTAAGTACAAGTGCAATCAATAACAAGTACAAGGCACTTAAACTATTTGTTTGTATGTGGTAAAGGCTCTAAACTATCCAAACTGATGAGGTACCCATAGTAGCCTAAAATCAACTATATGGTGTAGTATTGCAAACAACTATAGCATGCCATACCCTTATGCTAACTCCAATACCCACTAAAGTATAATAGGGCCAATGTTACCATTTATAGTTTTTTATGTGTCATCAAGAATCATGCATTTTCATTACGTCTGAATTATGTCAATGACCATTCCATGTATTCGTACATGCAATATGCAAAATTCGATATAATTTTATGTCATTCCAAACTCAAATGCAAAATTTATCACAATCCGTACTTTTCGTGCCCAAGCTTGCTATCACAACTTTTGTACAATCACCATATTATCGTAGTTATTCTATATCAATTATAGGTAAGTTATGCAAATGTTTCAAGGATAAAACATTTAAGAATAATAATCATATGATCCTGATCAAAATGGGGCAGCAACATGAAATTAGCTTAGCACATATGCGACGATTCGTGCAAAGTCAAGTTTTTACCCGATTAGGTCAATATTTCAATACCATTTATCATGCTAATAGTTTTCTCTAAAGCACAACATAATTATGAACCTAAGGTAGAAACATTCACCATAATTTAAGCATCATTCCATACACATTAAATTGAACATACAACATAAAATTCTACACACACACACACATTGGTATCATTCATATACCTTAATGTCACAATTGCACTAACTTAGGTTTAGTTCCATTTTTGTCCAGCCATAGTTATCTTAAATTAACACTATTCTTTTATACATTTATAGTCTTTAAATATTACATTTTTATGGCATTCATGGTCAAAATAATATCTAAACAAAACAGTCATATTTGCATACTCACACATGCATATACACTTAGAAATCACCTAAACTTGGTACCTAAACTCAACATTTATTTGCTCCAGCATCTTCCTTCAGTTATACAGAATGTTTAGGACATATTTAGTGCAAGTTTGGCATAAGAAACACTGTAAAATTCCCCTCCTAAGTCATCATAAAATATGCCACAATCCAAAACACAACCATTTTTTTCTTTCAAAATCCTGCATGTATACAAATTTGATTAAACTTGAATCAAATTTTTTGCCATCAAATTAAGGTTTTATCCACTTATTCACAAATCCTATGGTGTTTTGAAACCTTCAAAATCAATTAGAATAGAACCTAATTCAATCAAAATAGAAAATATCAAGAAAATGAACCATGTGTTGCAACCTATGCTCAAACAACACCCTATCATTGTTCCACCATCAAAACACAATTCCAAACCATATCAAACCTGATTTCCTTGTTTTCCCCTTCTTGTATAAAAATGATTTTTGGGTGCTAGGGCACTTGAAAACTTGGTGGGAAATTGGATTTGCAAGCTTTGGTTGAAAGCTATCTATGATGGACGGTTGGGTGCACCTACAATTTTGAAGAGAAATGAAGAAGCAATTGCGCAATTCTACTAGCTCACCTCTTCTATAGACTCTCTCTTATGTCTATTAAAGCAGATGTATGGCTAGGATGGCTTTGAGCAACACTTTGGATGGCTTGGATTAGTGTCGCCTTTTAAACTTTTAATAATTCTACACTTACTATGCTAGAACATTGAATCATTATGCTGAAATAGGTAAGTATGCAAATGTTAAATTTAGTTTATAATTATTGTAAATTTAATATTTGTGTATTGGAGTGAGTTTAGGAACATTGAATCATGTTTAATGAAGTTCGTTTTTGAAGTTTAATGGTTGTCCTAAATGGGATAAAATGTGTGCAAAGTGTGTGAACTGTTTTAGTTGTGTAAATGTTGAAATTTTTGACGATTTTAGGATTTTGCATGACTTTTATAGTTTGGTTTGGAAACTTGTGTAGTGCTGTCCAAATTTTGATTGTACACTAATATTGGAGTTTAAATGAATAATATGTTGTTTAGAGTGTAAAAATATACTAAAACCATGTATGAATGGAGATGGAAATGAAAGTGCTAATAAAATTATACACATGCTAGCTTTAAGTGCTTAAAGCACCATAACATGCTTGCTTGATGTGTTTAATGATTCTTAGCATGTTTAAAATGTGAAATTGTGCATTGAAACTATGAATTTTGCTTAAGCTTGCAAACTGATTGAAATTATACATGTGTTTTTTAAGGTGACGCAAAATGCGTAAAATCTGCACTTACACAATAACAATATGCAAAAGTGTGTAATTATTGTGTGGCCTTTGTATTTTTTGTGGGATACGATGTTATTATAAGGGTATAGAATGTCATATATAGTTTAACAGTACTACCTACATGTTACACATGCTAGCTTCAGGTGCTTAAAGCACCATAATTTGACATGCTTGCTTGATGTGTTTAATGATTTATAACATGTTTGAAATGTGAAAGCATTGAAACTATGAATTTTGCTTAATCTTTCTAGTTGACTGAAATTATACACGTGCTTTTTAAAGTGATGAAAAATGTGTAAAATTTGCACTTACATGATAACAATATGCAAAAGTGTGTAATTATCGTGTGGACCTTGTATTTTTGTATGGGATACGAGGTTATTATAAGGGTATGGAATGTTATATACAGTTTAACAATACTACCTACATGTTACATGGATTTAGGGGCTAAGTAAGGTACCCTACATGGACTAGCTTGTATGCCTCAACCTATACATTTTGGCTTTAGCCCTTCCATTTTCCCTTGTCTAGCAGTTGATCCTACTAAAATATTTAGGGCTTAAATGTTATAAAATAAATCATGCAGCTATGATTATATTGCATACATGATTGGATTGACAAGTATAAGAATGAAATGACATGATATATTATGAAATGGATACATGTGATATGTTAAGTCAATCAGCAATACAATGTGACTTGATAATGTTTTAATTTGCATAAATTGATATATTATGACTCATTTTGACTTGGGAAAATGTGTTATGATATATTTAACTGACCTTGCTTATCATGTGATATATGACTTGTTGTTATTGTTATATATATTTTACATACACCCATTGAGCATAAGCTCAGCATGTTGATTTTTGTCACACGTAGGTTGTAAATAGCTTGAGTAGAGTTGAAGTTCAGAAGATCTGCAACAAGTTAGAAAGTATCATAACTTCCCCCTTCCTATAAATATTAGTATCCTTTTTTTTGTGTATTTTGGCATATACATAGTGAGATAGTGGTATATGTATATAGAGTTATAGATAAAATGAAAAAGAATATTGTGATTTTGTTGTAAGTACACTAGATAAAGATAAATGTTAATATTATAAGATTATTGACATTTGATAGTATGTGTATCCACAAGTGTGAATAATGATGAAAATTTACTAGAGATTATTTTAAAGGGTTAAGACACATGATATATGCATATTATGTACAAATTGCCAAACTTTATTCGAGCTCTCATAGTTTGGTTAGGGAGTGTCACATTTAGTTGTATCAGAACACAATTTAGGCGATCCTAGACTATAAGTTAGGAAAAGACACATGAACAGTTAGGATATAAGTTAGTGTACATGCCAAATGAGTCAAAGTTATGATGTAATTGTGATGCAGATCTATGTTTGGATTTATGTAATATAGGTATGGCATCCAAATCACAGAGAGCAGTTAATGAGGAGGTAGAGAGCCATACTCCTTCCATATTAGTAGAACCTAAAGGTGTTCATGTTTCCTCTGGAGTAGAGGAATAGGTCATAATGTATTTTTATAGCATATGGCTGAAATGTTATAAAGAATTGCAGGGAATGTTCCACATGCTCTTTCCACCTATTTCAGTACATACCCATAATAAACCTCCGATAGAGAAGCTTCGTAAGTATGGGGCTACTGAGTTTAAAGGGAATGTTACAGATGATGTCTCTGCAATTGAATATTGGTTATATGGCACATAGAGAGTACTGCAGCAATTACAGTGTTCTCCTCTAGATAATTTGATATGTGCAATTTCCTTACTAAAGGAGGATGCTTATCAACAGTGGGTCACTCGTGGAATAGGCAGCCCTTCCAGAGCAATGTACTTAGAACTACTTTGTTACAAAGTTATGAAAGAAGTATGTGGGTGACTTATACATGGAGGAGAGGAGGAGAGAGTTTCTTTATCTTAGACAACAAAGATCTACAGTAAATGAATATGAAAGAAATTTTATCAGACTTAGTATGTATGCTAGGGAGTTAATACCCATGGAGGAAATTAGATGTAATAGATTTGAACAAGGCCTACATAAAGAAATCAGAATGTATATGGCAACTTAGTTTATTAAAGACTTCTCTACTTTGGTAAAAGCAACCTTGAGCATTGAGAAAATCATGGCACATCAGCAAAATAAGAGATAGAAGGGCCAACAAAAGAGAAGTCAGGGATAGACATAGGGACAACCTTATGCTCCCCAAACCAGCAGCAAGAGACATAAAAGCCCATAATAAATAGGGTAGAGTCAGCCAAAGAGGCAGAGTTAAAGGCCTGGGCAGAGTTATATAAGTAGATTTGTGCCACAAGCCACCTCAATTGCCAGCACTAGAGGGATGGGATAGGAATCTCAACCCCTACAAATTTGTGAGCATTGTGGTAGACAGAACAGATGGATATGCTGAAAATAGACTAGAACATGTTTTATATGTAGGTCTACTAATCATTGTATGAGAGATTGCCCTTAAGGGAAAACATTAAAAACACCACAACAGGAGTGATATACTCCTTAAAGAGTCAGGGGTAGAGGAGATACATGGAAAACTAGTCAGAGAGTCATTAGAGCCTCGGAGACAGTAGATAGGCCTAACACAAGAGCTCCTACCAGGCCATATGCCATGAAAGCTAGAGAGGATCCAGACACTCCAGATGTGATAGTTGGTAAACTCTTTATCTTTGATATTTCAGTTCATTTCTAAACATTCATACATATGCATACCAGTTCAGAATCTGGGAAAACTTCAGGTAGATATCTTAAATAAGGAGATAATAGTAACTAACCCGTTAGGTCATAATGTAGTGGTGAATAGAGTGTATAGGGATTGTTAGATAGAGATTCATGGACGTGTTTCCCTTGGAGACCTAATTGAGTTACCTTTTAGAGTATTTGACCTCATATTAAGTATTTATTGGCTACATAGACATTAGGTGATGGTAGCTTATAGATAAAAGAGGATCATACTTAAGACATCGAAGGATGATGATATGGTATTTATGGGTAAGAGGATAGATTATTTGGCTAACATTGTATCAGCTATTACCGCTAGACGAATGGTCAGTAAGGGGTTACAGCTTACATGGCATGTGTACTGGAGTCCATAGGCGTAAATCTAGAAAAATATAATATACTAACCATTCGTGATTTCATTCATGTATTCCAGATGAGTTGTTTGGTTTGCCACCAAATAGGGAAGTTGAATTTGCTATTGAAGTTATGCAAGGCTCAACTCTAATATCCAAAGCTCTATATAGAATGCCACCTGTAGAATTAAAAGAATTGAAAATACAATTGCAGGAGTTATTAGACACGGGTTTCATCAGACCTAGTGTATCACCTTAGGGTGTAACAGTGTTATTTGTAAAGAAGAAAGATGGGACCATATGGCTATGTATTGATTATCGGCAGTTGAATAAAGTAACTATCAAGAATAAATATCTTTGCCACTGATTGACGACTTGTTTGATCAACTTAAGGGAGCTAGTGTTTTCTCCAAAATTGACTAAAGATCTAGGTATCATCAGTTGAAAGTAAAAGAGACTTACATTCTTAAAACTGTTTTTAGGACTAGGCATTGACACTATAAATTCCTAGTTATGCCATTTGGGTTAATTATTGCACATGTAGCATTTATGGACTTGATGAACCATATCTTTTCATTCATACTTGGACCAGTTTTGGTAGTATTTATTGATGATATTTTGACCATCCATAGTTGTCATCATGTGTTTCTAGTGTTATTTTGTATATTTATCCTATCATATTACACATATACCATATATGTACCAAATTAGTTTAAATATTTCTATCATGTCTTATTTCTTAGATATCATAGTATATCAAGTGTATGCTATAGTATAATGTATGTACTAGGTCATATCATAAATATACCTTTTCATATTCTATGTATCATGTAATGTGTATATCATATCACTTTATGTGTGTATAGATGTCATATCATAGCATAGGTATTATGTTATAATTTTTATGTCATGTCATATTTATTTACAATAAAACATTTACCTTTATCAAACACCATGTGTAAATAATCATAAAAGCATACCAAATAATCGTAATCTCCTTGCATGATTCATCCTTTATGACATATGATGAACTCATGTCATCTTATAATCACACTTTGTCATGTCATCTCATAACATACATATTTAATGTCAAGTAGTACTATATAATGTCATAATATACCATACAAAATCCTTTCATGTTATATAACACCATATCATTCATGTTATCTCATAATATATATATTCCAATTAAATAGCACTATATCTATTATATTTTGTCATAGAAAGTCATTCCATGTCATGCAACAACATATTATTCATTTCATGTCATATTTATATTTCACATATTAGCCATGTCTTTCATGTAAACCATATTATTATAAACATGTTAGCATATTCATATAAGTATACATTTGTAATGTAGTCTTCCCTCTATTACTAGTAGTTTTGTTCACATGGTGTATTCATATAATCATGTACCATATTATGTAATACTAATTTGTATTATGTCATTTTGTGTCATTTCATGGCATACTATAACATGTCTTTTCATTTCATATCATATCCTTTCATATGGTGTCATTACATATAATGTCATGTCATGTAATTTCAATTCATAATATATAATTTCAATAGATATATGCAATAAGCAACCATAATATCACATCTCGTTCTTTAACCTTTATGACCCCTCTACATGTTAGAAGAATCAACTGCTAGACAAGGAGAACTAGTAGGGATGTTACTACCTGCTCTACCATACTGCTATCGACGTTAGAATCTCAACCTGAAACTCTGATAAGTTGTAAACATTACATGGCATTACATTTCATTACATTACGTTTTTGTTGCATTACATCTGACAATTACATTAACATACATTTACCTTAGAATTCTCATGCATTCTATGGATTTAAATACAACGTTTCATAAGGAATAATTAAATTCCAAGTAGAGGTGTCATACATATACTTGTAGAAACCATTAACATTAATATAGCATAAGTACCAAATCCAATGCAACATTCATTAAACATTTCATACATGAGATTTAAAATGTACTTAATTACATAACTTTGAACATTCTTAACTTTTCCATACATATATATAAACCTAGGGGCAATTACATGCATATTTAGGGTTACATCCACATCTACCCTTTCATTCTAATGCATCCTACATATCTGTGAAAGACGGGTTGGGAATTAGGAATGAGAAGGGAGGACATAAAACAGGTAAGCTATCGAAATAGCTTAGTGAGCAGATATATATAAATATACAACATAAAATATATTTCATGCACGTGTAATGCAGCACCTTCAAACACTTAGGTAATACAATCACCAAGATCCCTAGTAGTTCCAGTTGGCAAAGACATCTTTTAGGAACTAACTAAAAGATTAATATGTTCCAAGAAGCTCCTTTCCGTCATCTTATACTTATCATATACGTAAATATAACATAAATATCCCCCAGAACATCCCAATCTCAATATGAGTTTATTCCGCGAGATAGTCTATGGTACATCTCGATGGACATGCCGAACAGAGATACATAAAACATATTTAAGGGAAACTCTTAGGGATATTATTTATGTGTCATAAACATTAACATACGGGATAGAGGTTCATCCAATATCACCTTTCATATAATCATGTAATCAATGCAATGTAATATATCTCGTGTTCTAAAATGTAAACATCTTGTAATAACTATGATGCATGAACATGCCGTAAATATTTTATTTTTTGTATCATAAAACATTTGAGTATTATCCACTCATCTGGTTTAGACTTGAAGACAACTCCTCGCCTTGTCAAAGTTGTCCCTAGTTAACTTGGTCCGACCTATTTAATTGGCAAGGATGAGAGACTACTAAAGACTATAAATAATACTTTAAAATACTCTCATTAATCCTCACATAACATAGAAATGACTCACACTTTCATAGTTAACATAAACATAATATATTACCCGGATCTTGTATTATGATTTGGATCTAAATGATTCGGGATGAACCATTCAACTATCCGAGTTATTGGTCCCTAATGTAGGTCCAAGAGGGGGTGAATTGGACATGTTTTGAAAATTTTATGAATCTTAGTCCCTGCTCTGAACTTTAAAGATTATTGCAATAAATCCCAGAACTTAGTTAGAACTTCTAAAATTCAAATTTAGGCTATCAAAGTTTTCTGAACTCTGTTTATGAAATACTAGAACACAATTTTCTTAAAGGCACAACTAACTCAGATACATTCAGTAGAGTCTAGATTCAATGAGTTAAATATGAGCACAAAATAATCAAGCATAAATTCAAGTAAAAGTAAGAGATAGGAAAAGAGAATAAGAACTCATGAAATTTATCGTGGTTCGGCCTTCTTGCCTACATACACTCTCCCAAAGCCTCCCTTTGAGAAGTTGCTCCACTATTGTCTCTTTTGAATGGCAAGAAACAAGCCTTTACAAACTTTCCCAAGTTTTTAATGATCTTGTAACCTTCACAAGTTTTCCTAGGCTCTTGTAACCTTCCCAAGTTTTCAAAGGCTTTTGTAACCTTCCCAAGTTTTCAAAGGCTCTTGTAATCTTCTCCCAAGTTTTCAAAGGCTCTTGTAACCTTATACAAGTGTTTCTTACCAAACACTCAAAATATAAGCTATCTCAAGCTTGCAATCAACCTTAAATAGGTTTTGGCGGATAAAAGACATTAACTCTTGTTTTTCTCTTATTATAGTTGAAGCTATAAAGAAGAATAAGAGTTGGATTTGCCAATGAATGCCCAATGTATGCTCAAATGAAGAAAAACTCTTTGTAATAAATTCTCTCAATGTAAAATTGCTTCTCTTAAGTGTAAATGAGATACTTCAACTCAATATATATGTTCTTGATGTAAACTAGCCGTTTGGAGAAAATCTGGATAGGTTTCACACAGATTTCAGTAAAAACTAGCCGTTATTTTTGGACTTTAGTGCAAAGTTAATTTTAGAACCTGGGATCGTGAAAATAGAAGTTCTACTTTTGAAAGTCTAAGTCCTACTTTCAACTCAGTAACTATATTTTCTTCAAACTTTGAAATTAATTTTTGAAACTGATGTGTATCACATGAATGTGCATGTATGAATGATTTAGCATGTTTGACAATTCATATTCTTATACTTCTTTTTACAAGAATTATTACCTAATGAACTATAGACTTCAAATTCTTGGTGCTTCAAGTCATCTTGTCTTTATATGTTTGATTCTTCCTTTAGTTACATTTCATCAATATCAACCTGCAATCATTTGCTTCACAAAATTCCAGCAAAGTGTATTTCTTTTAAAAGTAAAGATAATTTTCATATGTTTTAGAATCATCAAAATATGCTCATTTGAGCTAATAGGATCAACACGAGTCATTTTCCTCACTTAACTGAGTGATACTAAACCATTATCTCTTAGTACCAAACTATAATCTATTACCAAGTGATGAATTATTTTCTTATTCAGTCATTAAACAATTAACCCTAGTCGAGTGATGTCATGGTTCATCATTCGACTATCAAGCTTTAATTCATTGACTTTGGTCAAATGATGCCTTAGCAACATCCTTTAACCATCCTATTATATCTTTTTTGAACTAAGAAATACCTCGGTAGAATCATCCGGCTACCTATTATTATTCAGTCAGAAGCTTAGTTTCTGGTGACCGTAATTACTGTTCCAATTGCTAGAAATTGGATTTTCCCCAGAAGGTCAAAAGTAGTTCTCGCATATTTCAAGCTTCTAGAACCTGTTAAACTCAACTTCAACATCAAAAATACATTTTAAAGTCCATTTCAACATGACTTCAACCTATAGCATATCATTACACATAAAAAACACATCTTATTCATCAACTATCAATAATCATATTAACTTTAAGCTTCAAGACATAAAAAAAAACCTACAATTTTATATCCTCACTCCATTCTACCCTTCATTGGCTGCCAACATAACATGCAATAATATTTTAAGTGTCTCTCAACATCCAACATCACATTATCATCCACATTTCTCAATATTAACATGCATTGTTCAAACAATAAGGGAGTCGGGACTTCAAACACAAAAACTCAACCATTGTCAAGAAAACCTTCAATCATGCATGCATGTGCTCAAAACTAACACTCATTGCCCTGAAACAAATTAAAACCATGCTTACTAACCTATTTATGGATGATTGGTTTGAAGGGAGCTTGAATCCCACTTGTGTTCTTGCTCCCCAATAGTTCAACTACTTAGCTCTCTTTCTTCATTAATGCAATTTCTTCCATCTTTTGAAGAATCCAACCACTATAGTGAAGATTTATATGCTTTGCTTCCACAAGAGAGAAATCTTGAGAGATTTGTGAGTTTTCTTAAACCCCTTCCTTAAGTGATTCTCTCTTCTTTTGTAGTGAGAGGGTTAGGTTCTTGCAATTGGAGTCAAACCTAAGTTTCATTCTCTTTCTACACTCATATGCTTCCAATTTCTATTTAATTCTTTACATTTTTTCATCTCTTATAGTTAAATCCTTTAACATTTTAAATTTTTTATTTTAATTTTTAAATTGTTTTAGATTTTCATTTTGCACCCTATTCACTACTCTAATTCAGTTTTTTAATATTCTATGAATATTTCATTTGAAAATTCAAATTTCAATATTGAAAAGTGTTAGGTGTTACATAGAGTGTCATAACAATAGGGTCGAAGCCAATAACATATAGGTGGATGGCACAATGGACAAGTCCATGTGGGGTACCTCACTGTAGTTCTGAAAATCCATGTGAAGATGTAGGCAATTTTATTAATTAGTATATGGCATATCATACCCTTATACTAACTTCATATCCCACCTAAACATATTAAGGCTGGTAATATTTTTGTACACTTTTCATTTGTCATGTACTGGTTCATTTCAAAATATTGCATATATTATAGTGTTCGAATATTTAAATACAACAATTGTACCAAATGCGTCATTTAGACAAGCATGTGTATAATTACCATCAAAATGTAAACATGTCAAACATGTACAACTTATTAAATATGTCAAGTAAGATGTCAAGCAAGCACGTCAAATTACCAAACTTTAAGCACCTTAAGCAAGCACATCTATAATTTAGTTAATTCTTGCATTTCTATTATGGCCAAATTATACCAAATGCTTATTTCATCTGTTCGAATATGTAAAATATACAATCCTTTATGTCATTTCGAAGTCAAATGCAAAATTTCTCACAAATTGCACTTTTCATGCCCAAGCTTGTTAGCACGATTTTTTCACGATTACCATATTAATTGTAACCATTCTATATCAGTCATAGATCATTTATGCTAATCATTCAAGCATAAAATATTTAAAAATATCAAACATACAGTCTCACGCAAAATGGGATCGCAACATGATAATACATTGACACATATGCAACAATTCGCACAAACTTGAATTTTTACCTGATTCTATCAATATTACCACACCATTTCACATACCAATAATTTTTACCTAAAATATAATATAAATATATATTTAAGGCAGAAGTATTTACAATAATTTAGCCGTATTTTTATACACATAAAATTGCAAACACAACTTAAAATTTCTGCACACACCTTGGTGCATCATGTTTACATACACTTGTCGCAATTACACTAACTTAGGTTTACTTTCATTTAGGTCTGGCCATCGTTACCCTAATTTGATACTATTATTTAACACATTTATAGAATTTGAATATCATATTCTTAATATCATCCATGGTAAAAATAAATTATCAAATCCAAATAGCCATGTACGTACACACACAAGCATACACACTTAGACAACACATAAACTTGGTACCTAAACATAACATTTATTCATTCCACCACCTTATTTTAATAAAAACCAAATTAATTGAAATAAAAAATATAAATAAATGAACTATGTACTGCAACTTATACCCAAACAACACCCTATCTTGGCTCCAACATGAAAATCCAATTCGAATGAAAATCAAAACTAACTTTTTGGGCTTCCCCTTTCTATATACTCTTAATTGAGATGTTAGGAAGGAGGTTTTGGTATGGAAACACTTGAGAACCTTATGGAAATTAGAGGTTTGGAAACTTAGTGAAGAACTATCAATGGTGGACATAGTGGAATGTAAATTCGACCATATGAATAAATGGGTGAAAATGGCTGCCTTCTGAACCTTTTTTTTTTCTTATTTATATCTCTTTTAAGACAAATAGATAGCTATGATGAAGAGGTGCAACAATTTAGATGGCTAGAATTGAAAATTGCTTTTAAGCTTTTGAAAATTATACATTAACCTACTTACATTATTTCCATTTCAATTTTGCACTTTTCTTTCATTATTCATAGATTGACCTACTAAACTATATTTTTGTGTCATTCAAGTCCTTTCCATATATGTTTCAAACTATTTTTAAAAATTTCACTTTTACCCTTCTGTATGAAAATACACATTCCACATTGATAGTTTTAGCCTGTAAAGGTTTACTGAGTAAACTTGCTTTATATTTTGAACAACTTTACGTAGGTTAATTTTAAAAATCTATTCTCACTCATGAATTAAAAGTTTTAGTATTAAGTAGTTTAGTGTTAAGCTAGCACCTCCCTTGGTATTACTTGTCCGTGCTTAGCTCTAATATGAAATATGATTGTGAAGATATTATTGATCCTCTATGATTAATAAGGAGTTACTAGTGTGCCTTAATAGGATGTCATAGAACTACCTAAAAAGCTTATGGAAATTGGATATTTGCAAGCTTGGTGTTAATATGTCAATGGTGTGGAAGACAATTTCAGTAAAAAGATTAGAGATAAAGAAGCTATTGCTCAATTTTTGTTTATTTACACTTTTATACACTCTCTTTATCACATGTAAGGTGTAAGGCTACAATTATTTTTCGTATCACCTTAGATTGCTAAAACTCAATATTTTATAACTTTTGATATTTCAATATTAATCTATTGAAATTTTTAATTGGCAATTTTGATAAATTTACGTAGCTTATTTTTCATAAATTCCGAAAGCAACCAATTTATTTTTCACAAATTACTAAATTCCGAAAGCAACCATTTGGTTTTCATAAATTACATAAGAATGCATTCCCTTGTCTATGCTTATTTTTCTTACTATTATAGAGATTAATAATACAATGACAAGAAGCTAATCTCAAGGAACATAGGCACCTCCATGGCCACCACCTGAACCATTCCCACCACCTGAACCATATCCTCCTCCATGTGCACCTCCTTCACCATATCCTCCACCCCCACCACCTCCAGATCCACCACCTCCACCTCCACCTCCATTTGAGCCACCTCCTGCTCCTCCACCATGACCACCTCCTGCTCCTCCCCCACTTCCATATCCACCTTCATGTGCTCCTCCACCTCCACCTCCACCACCACTCCCCCCACCTCCACCACCTCCATTCCCACCACCAGTCCCGAAACCTCCACCTGATCCAGCTCCTTCACCTCCCCCATAACCAGCACCACCTGAGCCACTTCCACCTCCACCCCCACCACCGGCTCCGCCGCCACCACCACCACCATAACCAGCTCCCTTTTCTCCTCCAGAACCATATCCAGCACCACCTCCTTCACCACCACCGCTGCCATATCCACCACCGTTGGCCCCTTTAACTGAACCAGCACCACCTCCACTACCACTACCACCACCGCCACCACCAGTATGTCCTATAGCACCACCTTCACCAGCTCCACCCCCTTCACCAGCACCACTACCATATCCAACAGCACCAGTTTCTCCAGCATGGGCAGCTCCACCACCACCCCCTTTGCCCCCGCCGCCACCCTCACCACCAAGTCCACTAGCACCACCATATCCTGCGCCACCTCCTTCACCACCACCAGCGCCATATCCAGAACTACTAGTTCCTCCAACATGAGCACCACCACCACCGCTGCCACTACCTCCACCACCTCCTCCACCAATTCCAATACCTCCATATCCAGCACCGCCACCTTCTCCACTACCGGCACCACTAGCATAAGCATTAACCCCATGCCCCCCTACAACTGCAGATCCCGAACCACCACCACCCCCTGAGCCACCTCCACCTACAACACCACCATAAATATGTCCTTCAAGAGAAAGCAGGTTTCTTTTGGCAGAACACAAACCTAAAGCTAAAAGTAGAAAGAGAATGACAGGAAGAACTTTATGGGTATCCATGATTATATGTTTGTATCCCATAACTTTTGTTTAGCAATGCATGTAGAGGCATGTTATTTATAGAGCAGAAAAGCATGCAGTTTGCTTGATACTGGCCGAGTGAAGTGATATGAAAAATAGATGTTGGATTGATGACCCCACAATGTGCTCCAATTGGCAGATACACAAATATACACTCACACAAGTAGACCCACTAGTGTGCTTTTGCTGTCACCCACAATTCGTATAATGCATGAAGGCTAGCAATGCTTTATTTAACCTAATTTTTTTCTTATCCTCTTTTAGTGCTATATGACTCGTATCATTTTCACAGCAATACATAGCACGCATATTATTCGAAATGTATAATACATATATGATTTAAACGAATCATAGTGCTACTGTCTACATGGGAAGCAAATGTTCTTTGGACTTATAATCGCCTCCAAAATTTTCCGACCAGTTAAATTAATGTCAAGTTTGGACATTGCTTGACAATGTTACTTGATATTTTAAATACTTGTGCTTTGGTAGCCCATGTCATTGCTTTGCTTGGAGAAATAAAAGCCTTAAGTTGAAGTTGTTTTGGATTGTGGCCGTCGTCAGAGAAAGTGGGTCTAGTCGAATGGCATATCCCTCCACGGAAAGGCATTTTCATTGAGAATTGGTGGCAGTGATAATTGGTGAATTTAATTTGAGCACCATAATTACAAAGAAAGATGATGTTCTTCAGAGCTTATGCCAACTTTTAATCAAAATATTCTTCAGACTTTTAACGATAATTTCACATGTTTAATGCAGTGAAAAAAAAAAGATAGTATTTTTTTTAATTTTAATGAATCTATTGTATAATTAATTTTACTTGAATCATATTCACGGACGCTTTCGTACATTTTAGTCATTAGTATGAACCCTCCATGTGATATACTCATTAGTAAGCTTTTGCGAATTGGTGGTGTCCAACCAAGGTCACAATTCATCTCATAGCCATAGCCATATCCATATGCCTTCAAGCTGTATTCCATATTTTTTTATAATAAAAGCAAAGTCCATCAGTTAGGTGAGTTGCATAGACATGGCGGCAGGTTCAATCGGATAGGTTTTGTCCTAAAAATATTTGTATCTTTCTTTATTGCATATATGTTTTTTTTTCTATTACTATTAATATGTAATCAGAAATCCCGTCACATAAGATCAAAGACACGTGCTAAGATTAATTCAATTGTTATTTTACTACACTCTTAATAATAAATAAACAAAAACATAGATAATTGAACAAGAAACAAGAATAGATTTGCCACAAAGCTACTAATCTTGATAAGATACTAATTATTGATGCAACGCTAAGTTAAACAAAATCTTCACAAGAATTTTGTTAAACTACCAAAATAAATTGTTCGCAAAGATAATTGATTAAATGAATATGGCAGCACATATGTAGATTCTTTTATACCCTTCTAAATCTTAATCCTAATATAATAAGATTTCTTAATCCTAATCTTAATTAAAATCTTTATCATCATCCTAGTCCTAATGAAAATCAATTTCTTTCTAAATAAGGATTATATTCCTACTCTAAAAGAACAATGGGCTAGCCAAGTTTGTTTAATTAGAAAAAAGCTCAATCAATATTAAAATATGCCAATAAAATTCTAGTCCAAAATAACAAATAGGTCCATATTAGTTTCGGTCATTCATGTTCAAAATGAGTTATACGTCCATATGTGATGGTGGACACGTTGCATGCTCTTCTTGATTCTTTATTCCTTAGCTTCAAGTGCATTCTTGAACACTTCATCTCAAGGATTATCAAGTGTTATGTACTTAGGCTTTTCTTCATACATGTTAATTTTGTTGCAAATAATTTGTTGCAATAAGTGTTGAAGCGATGCTTTAATATTTTTCGCATGAGCCCATGTAGTAGGTCCATAAGGCAAATAATGTTCTTTTCCACCTCTTGACTGTTGGAACCATGTCTACATCATCTCCTTGACCCATGTCTGCATCATCACCTATACGCTCCAATACTTGGAAAGGATCGCCCCTGCATGGATCTAATTTTGATTTTCATTGTTTAGGAAACCACTATTTTCAGAGATGAATCCAAACCCAATCGTCGGGTTCAAAGATCACTTGGTGATGTCCGCGATTACCTTTCTCCATGTATATCTTGTTCTTATGCTCGATGTACTATTTTGCCTTCCCATGGATAGATCGCACAAATTATGCTTTCTTCTTTCCATCTAAGCTAGCAATTTCACATAAAGGTAGAGGTGAAAAATCTAAAACTGTTAGTGGGTTAAACCATAAACAATATCGAATGTATTGATTATATGCAAATTCAATGAATGGCAAAAAATCTTCCCAAGTTCTCAAGTTTTTCCCCACGACAACTCATAATAAAGTTCCTAGAGTCCTATTAACAATCTTAGTTTGCCTATTGGTCTATGAATGACATGTAGTAGAGAATAAAAGTTTAGTTTCCAATTTTCCACACATAATACGCCAAAGTGACTTAGAAACTTAACATCGTGATCATACACAATAGTCCTAGAGATCTCATGCAATCTAACCACCTCGTAAAAGAAAAGATCAGCAATATGTGTGGCATCATTAGTTGTATGACATTCAATAAAGTATGCCATCTTGCTAAATCTATCAACAATAATAACAAAAATACTAACATGTCCCTTCTTAGACCTTGGTAACGCAAATAAAAATATAAATCCACGGTTCAAAATGTACAGGAAAAGGTGTATTTAAACCATACGACATACACTTAGATTTTGCTTACCTACATGCAATGCATTGTGTACAAATTTTTTCAATATTGTTTCATATGTTTGGCCAATAAAAATATTCAGTAACCATGTCTAAAGCCTTATGCACTCCAAAATGTCTCATTAGACCCTACTATGTAATCCTCGAACAAGTAACTCACACACATAACACATAAGGACACATAACTGATTTCTGTAAAATAGAAAACCATTATGCCTGCAAAAATTTTGAAATGTGGTATGTTCACATGCATCATAAACAACATTAAAATAAACATCTATAGCATACAACTCTTTCAATTGCTCAAATCCAAAAGTTTAGAACCAAGAGTAGTAATGAGAGTGTATCTATGAGATAGCGCATCTGCCACCACATTGTTCTTACCATGCTTGTACTAAATCACATATGGGAACATTTTAATGAACTTTACCCATTTTTCATGGCACTTGTTTAGCTTTCCTTGCCCTTTTAAATGTTTTAATGACTCATGATCATTGTGAACGATGAATTCTTTGGGAAGCAAATAGTGTGGCCATTCATCTAGCACTCGCACTAATGCGAACAACTCTTTATTATAAGTGGAGTAATTTAATTGAGCTCCATTCAACTTTTACTAAAATACGCGATGGGGCATTTTTTCTACATCAAAATTGCTTTTATACCTATACTTGAAGCATCATATTTAATTTCAAAAACTTTAGAGAAGTCAGGCAAGCATAATATAGGTGTTAAACACAATTTCTCCTTTAAAGTTCAGAATTTTCTTGTTCCTCTTCCGATTTAATTTTTTTTTAAACACGAACCTCCTATAGAAGCTCACAAGACCATGAAAAATTCTTACCTCGGAAACATTCCTAGGTGTCGGCCATTTCTGAACTACCTTCACCTTTTCTTGGTCAACTTTCACACCTTTCGTACTTACTACAAAACCCAAAAATATTACTTTCTCCATGCAAAAGGTACACTTTTTCACATTACCAAATAACATCTCTATACGAAGCACTTGTAAAACTGATTTAACATATATAATATTTTTATTAAAAAGATTTGTTGTAAATAAAAATATCATCAAAATATACAACAAAAAATTTTCCTATAAACTCTCGTAAAATGCAATTCATCAAACGCATAAACGTGCTACGAACATTGGTTAAGACAAAAAGGCATCATCGTCCATTCATACAAACCATGCTTTGTCTTAAATGCAGTTTTCCACTCATCACTCGGTTTCATTCTAATTTGGTAATATCCACTTTTCAAGTCAATTTTAGTTAAAATAGATGCACCATGCAACTCATCCAACATGTCATCAAGTCTAAGGATAGGATGATGATACTTTATAATGATTTTGTTGACTGCACAATAATCGATACACATCCTTCATGATCCATATTTCTTTGGAACAAGTAACATTGATAAATCATATGGACTTATACTTTCTTGAACATATCCCTTCACTAGTAATTCTTCCACTTGCCTTTGCAACTCCTTCGTTTCTTCCATATTACTCTTATAGGCTGGTCGGTTTGGAATTAAAGCTCCTGACACATCTATTCGATGCTCAATGCCTCACAATAGTGGCAAACTTGCGGGCATCTCTTCCGGGAACACATCTTTGAACTCCTGCAAAAGTGAAACAAATGCACTAGGTAAATTTGGGTTAAGATCATTATTCGAAAATAAATTTTCTTTGAACCTAATTAATACTAGTGACCCTTGACCATAGAGGCTCTTTTTAACTCTCTCTCTTTTACAAAGAAGCTTCCTCTTTTTTCACTCCCTAAAACACTCTCTTATATACTACTCCCTTTCTTTTCTACACAACCACTCACCTTTGAGCCTTTAGATTTTTTTTTTCATGCTCGGCCTCTTTTCTCTCATTTTCTTTGTCCTCACTACCCAAAGCCCTCATTTACAATTTTGTCAATTTCAATTGATCTTTATAAACTTCAGTGGGAGATAAAGGTGCAAGAATGTAACTCTGCCCATTCAAATGGAACGAATACCGATTACGATACCCATCTTGTGAAACCTCTTGATCAAATTGCCATGGCCTTCCTAATAAGAGATGACCTACTTGCATTGGAACCATATTGCACCTCACTTCGTTATTGTACCGACAAATGGAGAATGGAACAACATCATGTTTTGTTACTTTTACCTCACCACTATTGTTCAACAATTGCATTCGATATGGTTTGTGATGTTTTTCACACCTCAATCCTAGCTTTTCAACTAAGGTGGTACTAGCGACATTAGTGTAGCTCCCACTATCAATTATTATTACACATACCTTCCCTCTTATGATGCATCATGTGTCGAAGATATTTTCTCTTTGCTCCAAGCCCTCCTCTTTAACTTGCAGATTTAGTACATGCCTAGCAACAAGAGACTCTCTTTTACATCATACTCAATTTTTCCATCATCTAAATAGTCTTCTAGACATGGCATGCTATTGCTATTAGATTTTGACAGAAAAAGAATCTCAACACTATCCCATATAATCATTGTCTTACGATTGGGACATTGAGATGCAATATGCCTTATCCCCAAACACTTAAAACACTTGATGGTGTGGTGCTTAGTAGTTGAGGCTTGTGCTTCAATTGTAGCTTTAGGTGTAGAAACAATTGTATTATGTGATATGTTACCAAAGCCTTTGTCTTTTCTTTCAGAACTTTTATCTTTACTCTTTTCATCCTTCATGTGCCGTTTAGACAACCAAGCGTTGTTCTGAAAAACTCACATTCCACTTTTCCCTTTCAGCTACTTTTCAACTTTCATAGCTTCCAACTCCACATAATGGTGTAGTTCGATGACATTGGCAATTTCCTTGTTCAACCCACTCAAGAAATGAGCCATGGTAACTTCCATATCTTCTTTAATGTTAGCCCTCATCATTGCAATCTCCATCTTTTTATGGCAGCCATCAACTAACATGGACCCTTATGTTAGCCTTTGTAGCTTTTGGTGCAACTCTCGGTAATAATATGATGGAACAAATCTCTTTTGCATGATGCACTTCATCTCTTCCCAACTGTCTATTGGCTCCTCATGATTCCTGCGTCTTGAGATGAGAAGTTGATCCCACCATACTAATGCATAATCGGTAAATTCCACAACAGCTAACTTAACTTTCTTTTCTTTATAGTAGTTATGGCACTCAGATATCAATTCCTCCTTTCACTCCCATTCTAGATAGGCTTCTGCATCATTGCGACCTTTAAATTGTGAAATTTTCATTTTGATGGAATTTATAAGACTGTCTTTTTGTCAATGTGCTCCTCCTTCCTTTGTCTCTGCCTTATTGATTGTGTATCAATTTAAGTTTCAGAGGTTGAATAGTCAAACTCAACTGGAAGTGACCAATTGTTCCTTCAGTTAGCATTATTCCCAGTGTTGCTTTCACTAGTTTATCGCAACTCTTCAATTTGCCTAAATTGTCTTTCCATGTTGTTGCGAACGTCATTTAGTAACATATTCAAGTTCTTAAATTAAAGAAATTATTAACAACTTACCATTTCTGAAATTTGACAAAAACAAGAAATAAAAGTTGGACTTCTTGTGCTCCCTCACGTATTTACTCTCAAGAGGTGATTTTACTCGTGTTTCACTCAAGAGTTGGCTTTTGCCCTCTTATGGTCTCACCACTCAAGCCTTTTACCTCTTAATATTCAACTTATGAGTGTTGCACTTTAGAACCAACATATGACACAAGAATGACAAAATTGCAGCAATAGAATTGACAAAGCTATCCTAATTAATAAAGAAATGCAAGACCAATAACAAAAGGCAATATGCAAATAAAAATAAATAAATAGCACACGATGAAGGTAAAGTATGCTAAAGATGAAAGATAATGAGTAACATGCAGCAACTATTTCATTATATTTATATGGAATGCCAATAAATAAAAAGAAACAAGGATGACAAAAATAGAAACAAAACTTTAGTTCGAAATTATAAGGAATTTCACACTTCTACTAATGGAAGTCGAAACTAAACCTAAACTAACACCCAATGCTCCAAAGCTCTAAACTAATGGAAATCAATCCAAACTAGCAATTTACGCATGTTAAAATAATGATCAGATCAATTCTTTATTTCGCAATGAGGAATGAACAAATAAGTTACAAACTTCCACTTTCGGTGTCTTGGAGAAAAACCTGTCACAAATTTTATCTTTTCCTCTTTCTTTTCTTTTTTCTTGCTAGAAGTGAATTTCCATATTATAATTTTTTTTCATTTTTTATATTCTTTTTTTTTTTTTTTGCGATGGAATAGTAAAGAGGAAAAAAATAATGAAACAAAAGTGAAAATAAACTACCGAAAGAAAGAACACAATGAAAATCAATAACGTAAAAGATAAATAGACAGATTAGAATTTATGTATGATTAGGCTATGATACCAATTGATGTGGAGCCCTAGATTATCATGCAATTAGAAATCCTGTCACACAATAAGATCAAAGATGCACACCAAGATTAATTGAATTGTTGTTATACTACATCCTTGAATAATAAATAAATAAGAACATAGATAATTGAATAAGGAACAAGAATAGAATTGCCACAAAGCTACTAACCTTGATAAGATGCTAATTCTTGATGCAACTAAGTTAAATAAAATCCTCTCAATAATTTTATTAAACTAGTAAAATAAATTGTTCACAAAGGTAATTGATTGAATGAATGTGGCAGTACATATGAAGGTCTTTTTATAGCCTTCCAAATTCTAATATTAGTATAATAAGGTTTCTTAATCTTAATCCTAATCAAAATTCTTATCCTTATTCTAATCCTAACAAAAGTCAATTTCTTTCTAAATAATGATTCTATTCTTACTATAAAAGAACAATGGGCTGACCAAGTTTGTTTAATTAAAAAAAAAACCTCAATCAACAATAAAATAAGCCCAATAAAATTGTAGTCCAAAATAAAAAAAAAATAGGCTCGTGGTAGTTTCAGTCATTCATGTTCAAAATGAGTCATGTGAGGGTGGACGTGTTGGCTACCCTTCATGATTCTTTATTCCTTAGCTTCAAGTACATTCACAAACACTTCATCTTGATGATTGTCAAATGTTGCGTATTTAGGTTTTTTTTTTCATACGCGTCAATTTCGTCGTAAGTAACTTGTTGCACTAAGTGTTGAAGCGACACTTTAATCTTTTTTTTGGACAGATCTTACAGTAGGTCCAGGAGACAAAATAGTGTTCTTTTTCACTTCTTAACTCATGTGCAGAGCTAGAATCATGTCTATACTATCTCCTTGACCCATGTCTGCATCATCCTAGGTCGATTTTGACTGCCTTCAAGTCATTATTATAAAGAATTTTGAATCTATTCACGAATTATCTAACTTAAGATTCCTTTCAAATCAAAATAATAATTTTTTTAATCAAACATTTAATTTTAGTTTATAATTTCGAATCAAATCGACTTTTGATTATATAGTGTTATTTTATGTTTTATATTAAAATTATAAAGTATTAATGTGAGAACAATAAATAAACTTATTTAATCTAACAATAAACTAAACTTTAGTTTGTAATTATAAAGTATATAAATTTAATATTTTGTATATATATATATATATATATAACTTTTAATAATCGATTTTTTTAAATGTTTATTAAAAAGAAAAAAATAGTATATTAAAATACATATAAATTTTAAATGATATGAAAGTATAATTAAATCATTGAATGATAAGCCATTATGATAAATTTTTTAGTTAATTTAATAATTATATATAAATTTATTTATTTTAATAATAAATTATATAAATTTTAACTCGATCTTCTATTTATTTATCGCTGGACTGATTTATTTGTTTATAATTTTTACGAGACCGGAACGTGTGACCTAAGACGAGGAACGTGTGACCTATGTCGAGGGTAGATCACCGCGGTACATTGAGCATAGAAGTCGGCTAAAATATGCATGCAAAAATGTAGTGGGAATGCGCATGCAGGTGCATGAGCACATTCTCTGGGTGGGACCCTCGTATCTGATTTTGCTGACTCACTGACATTCCCATTTCTGTGCTAATAGAGATAGAAAGAACATGGGAAACTCAATTAATTTTGTACCAACAGCCATTGTCAATCGAGTCAATTACAAGAGCATGTGCTTATTTATATCTTAATTTTTCTTTATTTTACAGATTGATTGATAATATATATTGAAATAGAAATACTATCAGCTCAATAAGCTATCCTCAAGGAGCATAACCACCTCCATGTCCTCCACCTGCTCCACCACCTGCTCCATATCCTCCTCCATGTGCACCTCCGGCGCCATAGCCACCGCCTGCACCACCTCCAGAACCACCACCTCCTCCTCCTCCTCCATTAAAGCCACCCCCTACTCCACCTCCATGACCAGCTCCTTGTCCTCCACCACTACCATATCCACCTTCATGGGCCCCTCCAACTCCCCCACCACCACCACTACCACCACCTCCACCACCGCCGTATCCCGCACCACCAGCACCACCGGTACCATAACCTCCACCAGATCCAGCTCCTTCACCTCCACCATAACCAGCACCACCTGAACCAAATCCAGCTCCACCTCCACCACCTGCTCCGCCACCACCACCATTACCATAACCAGCTCCTTTTTCTCCTCCAGAACCATATCCAGCACCACCACCTTCACCACCACCACTTCCATATCCACCGCCACCAGCTCCTCCAGCAGAACCTGCACCGCCTCCACCCCCACTGCCACCGCCACCTCCACCTGTATGCCCTATATTACCACCACCTTCACCTCCACCACTTCCATATCCAGCACCACTTGCTCCTCCAGCATAACCTGCACCACCTCCCTCACCACTACCTCCACCACCACCACTACCTCCACCACCACCACCACCTGCATGCCCTATGGCACCACCAGAGCCAGCACCAGCACCAGCACCACTACCATATCCAGCGGCACCAGTTTCTCCAGCATGGGCAGCGCCACCACCACTTCCACCACCACTACCACCTCCTCCACCACCCACATGCCCTATAGCACCACCTGATCCAGCACCACCACCCTCACCACCACCACTGCCGTATCCAGCAGCACCGGTTTCTCCAGCATAGGCAGCGCCACCACCAGTTCCCTTGCCTCCACCACCACCCCCACCAGCTCCACCATATCCTGCACCACCTCCTTCGCCACCGCCAGTGCCAAATCCAGAGCTACTAGCTCCTCCAACATGAGCAGAACCACCCCCATTACCACTACCTCCACCACCTCCTCCACCAATTCCAGCACCGCCATATCCTGCGCCACCACCATTACCAACACCACCACCACCACCATATCCAGCAGCACCAGTTTCTCCAGCATAAGCAGCGCCGCCACCACCTCCCTTTCCTCCACCACCACCCCCACCACTAAGTCCAGTAGCTCCACCATATCCTACACCACCTCCTTCACCACCGCCAGTGCCATATCCAGAACTAGACGCTCCTCCAACATGAGCAGCACCACCCCCACCCCCACTACCTCCTCCACCTCCTCCACCAATTCCAAGACCACCATATCCAGCACCACCACCTTGTCCACCACCAACACCACTTCCGTAAGCATTAACACCATGTTCCCCAACAACTGCAGATCCAGAACCAGAACCACCACCACCACCTGAGCCACCTCCACCTGCTAAACCACCATAAGTATGTGGTTCAAAGGAAAGGAGGTTTCTTTTGGCAGAACATATGCCTAAAGCTAACAACACAAAGAGAATCGTTGGAAGAAGTTTATGGGCATCCATGGGATTGTATTTTTTGTTTTGCAATGAAGGTCGAAGGCAAGCTATTTATAGGGATATGTTGGGGTCTAAAGCCGTTTGCTTGACAGGGAGTGGCGGGTGAAGTTATATTTAAAACTAGATGTTGGATTGAAGACCCCACAAGGTGGTCCAATATGCAGAGGAACACAAGTATACGCTCACACTAGTAGACCCACTAGTGTGTTTTCTCTGTCGCCCATACGAAAATAAATAATACTTTATTTGACTTAAAATTCTTCTTAGTGTATCATTCTCAAAATTTAGAATGCACATGTTTAAACGAATCATATTTGATTAATTAATTTTACTATATTTGTTCACAACGATCACTTTTGTTATAAAATGTAGGAGCAAATAGTTAGCTCTTTGGTTTTGATACATACAACAAACTACTAACTTTTTCATTAATTAAAATATTAGTTGGTACCTATTTGGAAGCCAAAAGTCTATTTGTTGAGGCATATGGGTTATGTATGGGAATACTTTTTTTTTTTTTATATATATACAAGAATGGTTGAAAGTGATTTCTATTGTAACAGTCCGAACGCACCGAAATATTATTTGTCATGACCTGATTTAGGGCCTAGGAGTTTAGGCACCTAAAATAATCAAATTTGTAATGAAATGAATAATAAATGTAGAAAAAGGGGATAAAGAAAATGGAAAATGTAAAGGAAAGAAAGAAAGGAGATAAAATAGAAAT
>CAOGCB010200643.1:0-20437 GCA_948266635.1 Cnidoscolus chayamansa | reverse complement strand
TAAATGATGATAAATACTTAAATGTATTTTAACTTCTTTCTTCAAAGATTTGAAAATGCATGTATAATTGAGTTTCTTTTTCTAAGGGGACTATGTATAATATGATAATTGCATGGTTTAATATATGGATTGTATTTATTTGCAATTCCAACAATCTACCCTTTAGATATATATACCTGCCTATGTACAATTGATAGTTTCGAGAGGTTGGGCATATATCAATATTTCAAAATTAAAATCAAATGATTCTGGATGGAATATACAAGTGATTTAAATGTTGTGGGATATATATTCAATTATGTGTCAATATGCTATATTTAGTTGAATATTATACATAATATTCATGTGTAACAAGTGTTGGGTGCAAGAAGATACAGAATATTATCAATACACCATTGTGCAATTAAACATATAGAATACATCATGTAAAGAAGACATTAGGAAGCAAAGAGAAAATAAATTGTGTAACTTCCTACTTTTCAGATACAAGCACATAACAAGGCCTTTAGATTTCATAATACAATAGAAGTGACACGAAATGCATTTCCATACAAATTCAGCAAAAAAAAAAAAAGCATTCAAAATCTATGAATTTCCTTCACAAGCTTAAACACAATTAAAATTCCTGAATAATAGAGCACTATAAATATGGAAAAAATGGAAATAGGACACAAAAAGTCCAACAAACCTATATAAATATATAAAGGCCAAAGCAAAGTTCAAATGAGTAATATTATATTAGTGAGTATTAGCCAATGTTCATCTTTTATTTATCATCTTAAAAAATCTCTACTATTTCAATAGAAAATTGTAATAATTATTAGATGAATGATTATAATTTAGCTTAATCAATTATAAATATGTTTTTAAGTTTTTTGTTTTATCACTTTTAAGAAATATTTTTATGTAGTAGATTTAGATTGTCTCTATCTAAAATGAAAATTATAAAATGAATAATAAATTCTGTTGGAGTATTTTTCTCCTTCTTATATTCAACAACTAACATAAGAACTTGCAATTAGAGACCGGACTTCAATTTTGCTCCTGTACATTATGGGACTCCTAGTTGAATTTAGAATTTCTTGGTATTGATGGGCAACAAGCAACTCATTATGGCTAACTTGTGAGTCTACAAGGGACAGATGCGGAGATTTTAGTTCTCCCACAGTGACTTAGGGTAAACACCATTTGAATTCCATAAATAGAAAAATTATATTGTCATCTTATACATACGAAAAAATGGTAAAAAGTTCAATACCAGATAAGCAAAAGGAAGAAACCGATAGAAAAAATAAAATTTTTGGACAATCGCTTAATCATTTTCTCATCTTTGTAGCAAAGAAATCACAACCTGGTATGAGTGACATTTAAAGAGTATCTATAGTTTGCAATAGAAAATGGAAATCAGATCTTTGGCGGAGTAGCTGTGGCGGATCCACATTAGATAGGCTTAGTCCACCGAAGGATCGGAATATCTCTTCCATTGAAAAAGGTATGCTGGAAAATTTGAAATGATTTAGCTACAACTTCAACACTTGGAAGAAATTTGTTGATTAAGTTTTCTTGACCGAAATTGTTACCTTGAATCAACATCGAGCAAGAAAGAACAGTTATTGGGCATGTTTATAGAATCTTCTGCCATTAGCGTTCTCATCTTGCCAATCACCTGTTGTTCCAAGCACGATGTAAGAAATTTAGTGTTAGAGAACTGTTTATCTTCCCATCAAACTGGCAAGTAATTCAGGAAACTCAATGCTTCTCCACCAACCATGAAGTTATAAATTATTCTTTCAGTGCAGGTATGAAAAGGCTAAGTTCGCATTGTGATTTTTGTGACACGGTAGACTAGATGTTCCAAATAGGAAGTGAAAAGATAGAAATGATATTTAGGTGCTGTTTTTCAATTTGCTCTTTTAACACTTACGTGACTTGCAAGGGTTGCCGAACTTGGAGAAATGTATAATTATTGAAATAGGGAAAATTGTGCATTATCACTTACATCTGGAGACAGTCCCTGCGTTCCATATTTATCATCCCAGAACATAGTCCCGATGCGATATATTTGTGGAATGCTCAATATCTGTGAAACATATAAAACAGAGAAGTAATTCAGTGCCGGGAGTGTGTCAAAGTTTCCTCTTTTACATTTTAAGAGATCAGATAGATTACTAAGCTAACTTCACGTATTTTCTGGTTTGTCCTCTTCTTTTTTTTCAATAACCAATTGTTTTAATTATAACTTACACTGTATCAGTTTTATTTTTATTTTGCATCCCTTACATACAATAGTAAATTAATAAGCTAACACGTTTTATTTGGCTACTCTTAACCATATACTGGATCGTTTACCGTGCATAATTCATTTGTGATCTCGTCCACAGATTTTTGAGATTTTTGATTCAACACCTGTCAGACGAACATATAATTTGTTACTAACATTGTAGATCCAAAACTCAAATCAATAATTTGGTTTCCTAATCTAGGTTTAAGAACATGTACCAGAAACCCTACAGCTTGCCTTATGTGTTGGAGTTCATCCCAAGATGATCCTGCAAACTGTGAAATACTGAATGAATAACTTTTTTTGCTTGCATTGCTTTGTACTTAGTATATGTAGTGCATTTGGCTACCTGATTTGATACTTTTTGGCACCACTGTTCAAATTCCTGTAATCCTGCCTTTACATATTCTCCATTGCTAAATGAACAACACTCACGCCGAAGTAATAAGCTGCTAGGGCAAGAATTTAGATATGAGGACTTACTATGAGAAAGTTGATTTAGTTACTATGCTTAATGATGAATTACAGTTGATGTTCTTACCTGTTAAAGAGCTGTACATTTATGAATGAGAAAACCTGACTGAAAATTTTCCTTGTGAACACAGGGGAGACCTGAAAATTGCCAAAGATTAGCTGAGGCATTGGGAAATATATGTTCTTGACACATAAAAACATGGAAAGCTAATGAAGATTTTATTTATGCATACATTATTCTCTGACATTATACTCAAGGTATTATCTAGCTTATTAACAATGCTCTGCCAATGCATATTTGATGCTTGCTGTCTTGCAACAATATTTGAATGAATATTTTTGGATGATCCTCTTATAGATCTAGCTCTCATTGATCTTGGTGCCTGTCATGTGATTAAGAAAAGTACAGTGAGTGCAAAAGCTATTTTTTGTGACATTTTGTCAACATATAAATTTGTGCTTCTTCTACCTGGATGCACAAATTCAAGAACGAACTTATCTCTTTTTTGACACTATCACGGATCAGCCCATATATTTTCTCAACATATGCAGTTAGATGCTGCTTGAATAGTAGTGCTGGATACTTGGCTTCCACTTTTAACTGTTCATTGCATTTTTCAACCATTCCACTGTACCCACTTGACATTCCTATACACATTGAAGGTGGTTGGAATCCCTGATAATGCAAATTTGTGGATTGTAATTTTAAACATGGACATAGATGTCATAACAATTTCAATTACAATATATAGAACTTACTTGTACCATTCTACCAAATAAGGTGGCAGGGGAGGTTCGATTACGCAGTGATGATGCTTTCTGCGTGTTACTTGCCTTGAGTGTACTTTGTAGAAGATACAAAAGGGTAGAAGTTGTTGAGAGCCAATATGCCAGGTTACAGATATTATCTTGACTCTTCAAAAGCATAATTCAAGAGATCAGTATCACAACTTCTGAGACTATCAAAATAACAATATATCAACTGTATTCAACTCTAGTTAGGACTTAGGAGCATAATGGACTGAGCCAAGCCAAACCAAGTTTTCACATGTTTAGGCTGGGTTCTACAGATCTTTAATAGGCTTAAGCTCAAACTGAGCCTGAACCTATCTCTTCATGATCAAGTACATATTGTAACCCCAAGGTTAGTTTCAATTTTTTTTTATTAACTGAGCTTATGGAACTTATGCTATTTTATGACTGCACTAGTTGCATTTATAGCCTTAACCCATGGTTAATATTGTTATGTTGAAGAAGGGCACCTCTACACGTGATTTGATTGTGTGAATAATCCTATCAAATATGTTTGTCTTCTCTGCTTCAAAGGATCTCCATTGAAGAAGTGATTTGTATATGACACAGGCAGCAACAGGTCTGTTCTTATCGAACTGTTTGTCTTCCACAAGACATTTGATGAGTACATCATGGTTTTCCTGTGACATAACAGCAGATTGTACTCTGAGTGATTGCATAAATGAATCACTAAATCCTGTTCTACATTTTACTTGATTGGTGTGCGTGAGAGTTCAGCTTTCAGATGATGATTACCTGTTGCCTATCTGTTAGGGATCTTTGCTTAGTTAAGAGGGAGACAAGAGGTTCTGGCTCCTGGAAATAAAATTCCCACTATTAGATCTTGGAATAATACATGACCAGTTTCTACTTATAGCTTGTAAGTTGATGAAAATGTGTACAGAAAGAGGGCGACTCTACTTTTGTCATTTGAGGCTCTTCCTTTATTTTGTGCCCATTGTCAACATTCTGCATTGAATGGAGGGTTAATACTAAATTATAACATAACTACTCAAGGATTACAGCTGTGTTTAGTAGCATACCTTGACTTGAGACACATCCCTTTCAGGTGTTGCTTTCTGCTCCAGAACGGTTGGTCGTTTACAGAGTAATTCATTCTCTAACTCCAATTCTTTTATCTTTTGCTTGAGGCTGGACACAAATCAAGGAGAGAAGTATGTATTATTGCATTTTCCCCAAATATATATTGTTGCATTTCCATTAGATATGCTAGGTCAGTTGTCATGGCTTGTAACTGGTACTTTCTTTGTTCTTTTAATATGAAAGTGGTAGACAAATAGTGTCATGGATACTACATAGGATTGGGATAAGGATTAGGATTACAATTAGGATTAGGACTAGGTGGCCTTGGGATTTGGATTGCAGTTAGCATTAGGAGTAGTTGATCAATTCAAATTGAAAAACTAAATTAACAGGAATTACAATTTTAATTTGTAGGAATTAGTTTTATGGTATGATTCTTTGTAATCTCTCTATATGTATAGACAATAAGTTATCAATAAAGCAATCATATCATGCTTTCTCTTAATGAGTATGAGATGTTAAGAGCTCCCCCTAATGAGTTCCTTCCCTGTCTAGTAACAGATGGAGTTCAAGGGTGGGTTATAAAAAGCTTTGTATATGCATTGGCCGGATAAAATGACAAGCTAACTTGAGTACTTGACATCAATTTATAGTATGAGGATGAATATATGAGCCTCTAGCTTTGTTGAAAAAGTTCATTGCATATTGAAATTGCAGTTAACCAGCTCAAATTATGCTCAACTATAAGTGAGGAATTGAAATTGCATTATTGTGACAACATTCTACGTTTTAAGTTTTGAACCAATTAAAACTGAATTCAACAACCAGTCTTACATATGCAGCTTAGGATAGATATAGAATCTACTCGTGTGCATATCTGTGGAGGGTTAGATTGTGTTTAAAATTGGGTATTTAGATTTAAGATTTAACTGAGGTTTGATTGCAAAGAATGGTTGTGATTAAAATAAAAAGGCTGTGATTTAAAGCTCTGATCACAATTAGGTTTAGTTTCATTGAGATTTGATGATGAAGAGGGATCACTCATGATCACAATAACAAAGGACTTGCCACCTAAGTATATCTTTCACAAGAAACATAATGCTCCAAATTATTAGAATTCCATTAATTTAGGCTGTACTGATTTCTGTAAGCTTACCCTATTTTCTAGCTTAACCATATAGTTCACATCCCAAATCTAATTGACATTAATCCATCAGAAATACAAAATTAAATGATTTCCAAAATTTACTAAATCAGATATGACAGAACAAAGCAAACTTTTTAAATTCTTTGTTCATTTTTTCAATGTGTGCCAATGAAGAACTTTCATAAAAATTCGTAACTTGTCCAAATGAGCTTCAGAAAGCTTTTTCAATATTGTGAAGCAACAAAAGTTCAATGGAACAAGTACAAACAGTGGTCATAACTCTGTATGAAATTAAGCCAAGATGCGTTTCGAGGTCTTTATTTGGTCTACAGTTCTTGAGGGACAATAATTACTTCTTTCATATAAGGAGGCCTAATTAAGGCTTAAATTTTGATAGATGTGTCATGTGTTATAAGTACATTTGAGTATCATCTTCACATGTTCTTCCAATATGCAATGGCTTGGGAAGTTGAGGATGGTCTATATTTTTGTTTTTTAGGAGAATTGGCATGGCAAAATACTTAGAACTCTGCTTTTGTTGATACAAAGGATGTCAAAATATCTTTTGGTTTAAGTGTTATGTGATATTAAGTATGTCAAATTACTCTGAATTCGCATTTTTGATGTTGTGAGATCAAATATTTGGATGGGAGAATTGCCTGTAGTTTTAATACTTGGTTCTTTAATCTATGAGTGAAGGTGGGACTTCAAATTGTTGTAAGGTGAAAGATTTGCCAAACAACTTTATATTTTGTATTCCTATTTTTTTTTTACATTGGATTTTTATCCAACAAGCTAGCTTATTAAGTTTCTGATGTTTCTAGACCTTTCCATGTTTACATCATGTGTGAGTCTGAATGTTGAAAGGTTTTTCTGGCTCTACAAGCAGGTATTTGTTTGTTGGTTATCAATATGAACTTCTCCTTGTTCCTTAATTGTTGAACATAAATCTGAAGGGGGAAGACACTTCATTTCACGCCCATAAGAATGAAATTGTAAAAAAAAAAGAAGAAGAATCAGAATAAAGTCCAATCATGGAACCAATTCTTACATATCTAATTCTTCAGAGAGATCATTATTTGCTGATGCAACCAGAGCCTGCTGCCGTAGTACTTGATTCTCAGATTCAAGGTTGGACAAGTTCAATTCTAATCTGAAAACAGTAAAACAGAGTTAGTCAACCACAATGGATGCTCATTGAAATGCTTTAAAAATAACTACCTTTCAATGGTATCTTGGAGTTGCATTGTTTTCAGCTGTGCTTCTTCTGCCTCTCTTAGTCTTGTGTTGCTCTCATTTTCTAGTTTACTACATTTGTCCTCAAATTCCTCCATTTTCATCTTCATCTCTCGTAGATTGTTCTAATATTTGCAACACATCAAACCACTTATCAATAAAACAATTCTCTTTTGAGAATGTGCCCGGGTTTTTATGTGCCTTCTTCTGCTTGGGTGCTTTATTTTTGATATTTTTGAATGGCCTTCTTTTCTTTAATATTTGAATGTTTCGAATCATTCCACTCTTCAGAAATTGCATTATTCAATTTTGATATGAGTTTTGCATTGGTTGTTTTTGCATTGCTATTGTGATACAGCAACACCTTTCAGTAAACTGCTTAGAGTTCATTTGATAGCAAAGATGGTTTTGAAGGGTTGGCTGGGTTGAAATAGTGATGGTTGTTGTATTGTTGATCTTATAGAAACGTTTACAAATTGTGCTGGTTCTAAGTAAGAAGGAACGAGTTCTAATTCTTACATGGTATGGAAGCCACATTAAACTTGGGATCTTAGCAAATCAATGAGTTGTTTTCGAAATATAACTAATAGCGAAATCAAGAAAGTGTTGCAAAAGTACATATTAAAATACTTAAAATCAAATCAGGAATCGAATAACTATAATCTATTGGGATACTTAAATTATGTCACTGCGTGGTGTAATTTTTTTTGGTAATCATGCATCAGGTATTGTGAATACATGCGTGTCAAAATGCAAGGCAGTATGGTTCAGAAAATTTGATTAAAAACCAAATAATTAAAGTGTACCAAAAACACATATTCCAACACTTGAAAAACAAATCAAGAATCATATTGCTATAATCTATTAGGATCTGTTAATTATGTTGCTACATTTTTGTTTGGTATCATAAAAAATGTTGTGAGTGTGAATGCACATCTGTCAATGCAAGGCAATTCAACACAGTGCATTGATATGAAATGCTATTAATGTTGCGATGCTAGAACTGTTAGATGTTACCTCAAGTTCCTCATTTTGATTCCTTAGCAACTCTATTTTGGTGTTATCCACAACTGGAACTTCTTTGATGACTGGTGGGGCTTGTTCTATAGCCAACTTTGCTGCTTCTTTCTCCTGGATAATTGCAGCATAGGCTTCATCTAGCTCTCCTTGCTTTTCTTGCAGTGCATTTTGTAACTTGGCAATTTCTTGCCTTTTAGCTTCTTCAAGATCCATCTACAAGAAAATTTATTCTGATTGCCTTAAGTGGACAATCTCAATTGAGTTTAGGAATTGATATTTTCTCAGTTTCTTGCTGACTTGGATTCTATCATCCAATTAATGTAAACTGAGGAAACTTAATTTATGAACTTCTCTGCATGCATTCTAGATAACTATATGGCAGCAGCACATATAAGGATGCATAGGGATGGTGGCACTGAACATGTCCACGTGTCCAGCTGAAATGTTCTGTGCATAACTGATAATTGTCAAATAACATTCGGACTGAACAATTATTGTGTTTCTGCAAATTTTATTTTTGAATTCTGAGAGTAAAGCAATGTGCATATACCCTCAGGTGCTTTTCAAATTCCAGTCGCCATGTTAAATCTTCAACACGCTTCTCTAGTTTGTCCTTAGCTTCTTTAAGTGCCCCTGTTTCTCTTGCAGCCTGTATCATTAAATTTGTGAATTACAACGTACATATAGTTAACTATAATTCTAGTTTAAGAGAATAGTTGAATAACTATAATTTCCAGGGAGCATGAAGTGCAGGAAAATTGTTTTTCGCGAAGTATACTCACCAGCCTTAGCTTTCTAAGCTCCTTTCTTGCTACCCTTGATCTCCAGAGACACTGAAGTATAAGATTTGCTTTCTTTTGCTGTTTATACACAGAAAGCGCTTGGAAACTTCTCCATTGAGTCTGTTTAGATTCAAGAAGATATCAGTCAAAGTATTAATTTGTTAGATTTTGCATAGTCCAACCTGGGAGCGCTATTACCTGAATAATAATTGCAGCCTTTGTTCTTCTCCTGTATCTATATTCATTTCGAGCTGCCATTGCACGTAATCCAGTTTGAATAAATATTGCTGACGTCTGTAAATTTGTGTAAAATCTTCTTGCTGTATGAGCACGAACATTTTTTTGTATACGGATAGAAGCTGCTTCTTCTCTCATGTGTTCATATAGCTTACGTGCAAGTTGTGCTGTTTGAGGGGCAAGACAAAAGAAATAATCAGTCCTTTTGTTGCTAGGCATTCACAAAATTATATGTCCAAGGAAATGGACTTGTTTGTAAAAGTCAAAATGGTGCAAACCAACTTCATCTCAGCCCAAACTAATACTGATAATAGTATGAAATCAATTATTTTGTACAGAATCCTGAAACAAAGGAAAGCTTATTAGAGTTGATGGGTTTCTAGGTGGCTTAGGGACAGCCATGTTGAAAAAAATTGTAGGATTTTGGGGAGGAAAGGAATGCAAGAGCTCATAGGGCAGGATTTCTCGCCCTCAGCCCTAAAAGAGAGATGATTTGGCACTTCAAATTTTTTTTCCTTTTGTGCATAAGTTTGTGAAAATAAAAGCTATCCTGGAGTTTTTTCCATTTTCTCTACTAATGATTTCTCTCGTCTTGTAAATAGGTGCGCATACTGCACACCCTCATTTAAATTTTATTCTATCCGCTTCATCCTAATCTGGGCTAAATTTTTGCCACCTATCAATGACATGCAAAAACTTGACTGCGACCTTCTTCTTTTTATTTTGTATGGACTAGATAGTCTGTGATTTTTGTCATGGTGCAACAGAATTTACTTCAGGAAAAATTGGGTAACCTCTCCAGAGTTTTTGCATGTGGATCGAAGCCCTCCGAATGGCGATGAACTCTTTTCTGGTTAGATGTGTCCGAATTTGTCTCTGGATTCGTCTAGCAGAACTAGCTAACACCTCAGTTCTTCGTGCATCTAACTCAGCCATCTGCCCAGCTCTAAGGAACACCTTTGTCTTCCCCATCTGAATTAAGCATTTACGGAGTTACCACAATATATAATGTAAGTTTCGGATGATATACCTTTTAATTTCCCATGATAAAAATACCTGGTAACCATTTAAACCCATCCTCTCCAAGATGACAATGCATGCTGATTTTTCATCAGACCTGCTCAATTGATAGTGAATATTGTTTTTGTAACATATACTGTAGCAGATGTACAATTACATGTATCATAACTTACATCAAAGATATAGTTCAATCAAAATGGTGTATGCAGCTAAAATGAGTAATTCTCTTATTCTAGGCCTTGCTTTCAAGGCATCTATTCCATGCCATCCAATGAAATAATAGTATAAAAGGGTCAAGATAAATCGTGTTACTAAAATGTACCCTTCTAGAACATCAGGAGTAAGCATTCCAAAACGATCAAGGAACTCATCAAATGTTCTTTTCGTCGGATACCCAGCACAACTTATCCTAATGGCCTCTAATACTCCCTGTCATATAATAGATTGTTATAATCATCGTCAATATCAGTAATCTGAACTGTTATTTCACCTGTAACAGAAATTGAAAAGCTATGTGCTCAACAAGGTACAAGAAAGTTTGGTCTTACCCCACATCTTAATTGGTTTAACACATTGAAATTCTCAAAGATTCCAGGCTTCAAAACTGTATTTGGCTTTACACATCTGATATAATGTGGCTCTGTTGTGTTCAATGTCTCCATTAAAGCTTGTAATTGTTGCTAGATGTTAAATTTGAGACAGGTGTGAGCCAATGTCTCAGTATTGTATTATATAGACTGGTGCAGAAACATGGATAGAGCATACCTTGAAGCGGGTACCAATGGAAGAGAACTTGGATTGCTTGGATGTCTCTTCAGGTAATGGAGGGAAAAGATTAGCAACGAAAGGGCACTTAGATGCATTTAGCAAGGCTTGATGCTCTGCTACAACATAATCTTTATTTTTATCAAGAAATTGATCAGCTTGGTACGTAACCTGTTTACAAATGGCTCAGCAGAGAGAAACCAACAATTTTTAGATTGTCCAGTGGATGGTCAAGGATAAAATTAAAGCTATAGCTTACATCTCCTGCATAGTGGTTGATTGTGAAGTCAGTTCGAGCAAGTTTTGGCTTGCTGAAGCGTCTGTGTCCCTTGTATGTCTGGTACATCTTCTGTGCAAATGTCTCGTGAGTTGACTTTGGAAACATGCTGCATCAAAAATAACCTTGTGCTTACATCCAAATGATTTCAGGAATGAAGCATTAGTACTTTTTACTCTCTATTTTTATGTATTAGTGTTTTTAATCTCTAACTGGAGATGGTGCAAGATTCAGGCATTTTCTTCTTCTCTAAAAGAAAATTTTGCAGACTGAATACTTTAAGCATGAGTTATCATGTAGAACCCTGCTATGAGAAAGTAATCATTTTTAAGTAGGTTAACCATTTCAAAGCTAGATCAGTCCCTCCCTCTCGCAAAATTAGGGGATGTATGATGTTGCAAGTAGGTAAACTACATACCAGGCCTCATCAAGAAGGGCTATTATACCCCCAGGTTTCTGCAGGCAAGGACATAAAATCATCTTGTAAGATGTCACAAAATTAACACATTATTTTGATATAAAAATTGTCTTCTAATAACCAGCACCTTCTCAATGAGATCCAAAACATCCTGGTTATCCACAAATTCAACGTAGCTCCAATTTATTTCCTCTCTTGTATACTCTTCTTGCTCCATCTTAAATACATGCTGTGGATAAAGATTCATGAGTGCATAAGGACAAATTTATGCATGTATTGAAATTATTCATAAGAATTCTATCTCCACCTGGTTAAAATGTTGTTGCAACTTCTCATTTGTTAGGTTGATGCATAGCTGCTCAAAACTAACAGACAGAGCAGATTAGGTTTTCCTGTTAAATCTTAAAATCTCAGTATTAGAAAAAAAAAAAAAACATTTTCCACCAGCACCTGTTAATCTTGAAGCTTTCAAAGCCATAAATATCAAGGACTCCTATTATACTTGTCGCATTGGGATCTTGACCTATTGAATTGTTAATCTTATCCACAATCCTGCAATAGTCAATGAGTCCTTCAGTTCGCTCATTGTTTAATGAGATAAAAATGGTTTTCAAAAATATAACTCAAACTGAAGCTTGTGACTGCTGTTTGACAGAATTAATGTTGCCAACATCTGCTCTGCTCAAAAGTTAACTGAGCTGTACTCTTATGTCGCTGAGATTGTCACACTGCTTTACTTTTATTACAGGCTACCATCTACATATTGTTGATAGTTATAGAGTGTTTGAGTGAGAGTGATTTTCTTACCAATCAAACAGCCTAGAGTACACAGTCTTAGCTAAGGCATCACGGCTCAAGACAGCTAAATCTGGGTCCAGAGGTTTTGTAATGTTTCCGTCAGGAGTCACTATGACACGCTTGCAAAGTGAGTCTTCCAGTGCATTGTCATCACACCTAAATCATGTTTTTATAAACAATAAGGAGACATCTGTAGCACTTACTAATTTGCTAATCTCTTATTATGGTGAAATAGGTCAAATTCTAACCTTAGTAACTCTGATGCAGTTAGAAGATGGTAGCGTGCTTTCTCGTCTTTGAGTTTGGAAGAATCCATTTCTTTCCCTTTGATGAAGTCAATATTTCCAAGATGGAGGATAGCAGCAACTACACGGAATATTGCATCCTACCGAAGAGAAATGAACTTCAGGTATCTGGAGTATTTTTAAGCCTAAAGGAAATTTCAAATGCATAATTTGTTCCTCTACTATTGAAAAGGATGAAAACCTGTTCATCCTGGCTGATGCCTACAATATCCATTGCATTTCTGGTCTCCAAATACTCTCTGGCATCATCTACATTTGCTACTTGATAACAATTGGATTGGTTCAAATAGTGAAATTCTCTCGGATCCCCTAACTTGAATTTTTTGACATCCTGATAGGAAGCGTTGGTCAGCCAGCTTTCCCATGATTATTATTTCTAACTTGGTTGGAGTAGAAGAAAAATGTATAGAATCACCTCTGGTGGTGCTGCACAAAGCATGTAAAAACAATGATAATTTCTCTCTGGGTCAGAAACTTGGCAAACACGTGACCTTTCAAGAAGATAAGTGCGAACTGCAGCTCCAGATATCTTCCCTTGCTTATCAAACTGTATCTCAACAAACTTACCAAAACGACTGGTTGAATCACCCAATTTTCAGTTGTAAGTTCAACTTATATAGAAAGAGGAAATTCCTTTTTCCAGGGAAAAAGGATATTAGAGTTAAACAGAGTCAAAATTTCACCTGGAATTGTTGTTTTTCACAGTTTTAGCATTCCCAAATGCTTCCAAGACTGGATTTGACTGCAGAAGCGGAAATATAGTTATGCTTGCCAGTGGTGGAACTGGAATCTTCTAATAGTCAAGATAGTGTCATACTTCTAACTTACCTCCAATACTTGTTGTTCTACAGTTCTTCCTTCTGTGACTGATCTGCCCCCCATGAATGCGAGGTATCTCATAAGCATCTTTGTTGTCTCTGTTTTACCAGCTCCACTCTCCCCACTTACCAAAATGGATTGGCTTTTCTCTTCGTTCATCATTGCTCTGATGCATAAATATATTATATTAGATTTATATCATGACATGAGTTTATGAAGTTCTTTTTCTATATTATACCTGTAACAAGTGTCTGCCACAGCAAAAAGGTGTGGACTCAGCTCTCCAAATGCTGCTCCTTTATACTGCTCCATCATGTGAATGTCGTACAAATGTGGCAGTCTTTGGAAAGGATTCACAGCAATTAGAATGTTCCCAGTGTAAGTCTGCTTATTTCATGACTGGTTATCAGTATTGTGGTTTGTGGATAAATCTTTAGTTTTCAAGGCTAATCAATTTCACAGTGATGTCAATTAGGTCAATTTTGACTCACATATATCTCATTGAGAGCAAAACGACAAGCAAGGTTATGTAAAACCCCTGGTTCGTGGAGGTAAGCCAATTTTGTCATGTCATCAACTCCTGCTGGTGGTGCCTCCGTGTCTTTCGGATATATGCTGGAAATTTCTGTAACTATCTGGAGTTAAGGTAAAAGGAGCAACAATTTAGTTTATGATTTTTTATTTTGGTACATTGACTTTTAGACAGCAAGACTTTGTCCTTCAACTCAACTTCCAAACCTAAGAATATAACTTAACCACAAGAAAATATACATATGGCCATTTATAAGTTAGGTTTTCCATAGGTATGAAAGCAGGAGCCAAAATGGCTGAGGTATGAATGACATATCCCCTATGATTGATGAAGCACCTTTATTTCAACGGAAAATTTCAGTTTAAATGCTAGCTTATCATCTGTGTATTCGTTCTTGAACATTTCCATAAAAATTCAATCTAAACTCTGAAAAATTTTAATAATGCAAGAATGTATCATAAAAGATTCTCAATTCACAGTTTTACCTCTTGTAGTTAACAACCTGTATGGTAAATTCATAATATTGTTTTCTTTTTTTCTTATTTTATATAAGCAGTTCAAATATAAGATGTTTAAATGTGTTATTGAGACTTTTCTAAGAATTTTGTTATATTCTTACAGGGTGAAAAAAAAAAATAAAGGGAAGAAAGAAAAATCTTCCTTCAGATCCTGAATAGTAAAGCTTGTTTGGTTCAGCATTACATTATTAGAAATAAACTGATGAGAAGCTTCACAAAGTAGATGGTTTCAAATCAATATCATATCAACATTTGAAACTGGAAGTTGCTGAGGATTAGAAATAATAAATTGGAAGTGAAAGCAACTTACAGTTTTCCCATTTGTGGCAACTATAGTAGCATCTCTGCCTTTGATTTCTGTTACTTCACCATCAAGCCATGCATCCTCAGGATCCTCTACCCAAACATGTGATCCAACTATGATATTGACTGGAGTTCCCTGAATCATCAAATAACAACAAAAGCATTTCAATGTTTTGCTAGGAAATATAAGATGGAAGTGAATAAGAAAATGAAAAACAGAAGATGATGATCGAGGAACTTACCATATTGAAACCTATATGATCATCAAGATTCAAAATAAGAACGATCTAAAAAAACTTGAATGTTTGGTTGGAGAGGGAGAGATATCTTAAGGGAATGCTAGCATGTTCTAAGGATTGTATAGTGTTGGAATGCTGTACATGAAAGTAGTAAAAGAATGATGAAAAGGAATTCAAAAGAACAGGAAAGCGCAGGCGGTGGTAATGCTAGAGCAAAAAAGCATCAGCCACCCCTCACCTCTCCCCCACTCCATTTCAACTTTTTGCTTGTTCCACCCAGGATGCTGACTTGGCTCAATGAGAAGCCCCCAACATAAGACCTATTTTGATCATCATGAGGCCGGTTATGTGGGTCCCTTGCTTAAGCCATACGTAGAGATCCCACCCACCAGATACATTGGTAAATGCTTATTGCACCCATGTTGTTCCTGTGGACCCAATACATTGCGATGTTGTGGTCTTACTGTTTCATTTGGTTTTGAGCTGTTAGTAGTTATTATGATTTAAAGCTGATCCATATCTTTTTTTCATCACTGCCCTAACTTTCATTTGGTTGCAGGGGATCAACCGCTTTAAGCATGCCTCACTGAAGGACACCGCTGCCCCTTGTTTTGATCAGCCTAGAATTTTGGAGTGTTTCCAGAACATTATTTGGCTTTTGCAACAAGATGACTGAATTATGAGAGGAGAACAGTGACAGAATTAGAGACTACTGGAAATGCATGTCCATTTATTGGCACGAAAACTTAAGAGAAGATGCATAGAGTAGCTTTAGCAGCATTGTTTAGTGGACAAACTACGATCCATCCCCATACATCTTGGAGGGACGATATATTTTTCAGTCAATGACATTATGAAGGACAGTTTGGTGATTCTGATTGTGAAGATTAAAAAAGGGAGATGACAACTAGAATGGTGAATGGAAATGATCGATGTAGACCATACACCTTAATTTTTAATTAACTCTCTCTCTCTCTCTCTCTCTCTCTCTCTCTCTCTCTATACCCACCTTTAATATGAATAATAAATCTCGCTTCCACCCACCAAACTGGAGGTAGCTGTGTGGGCCTTCCTGTGGCTTTTTTATTGTAGTCTTAAATCTTCCTTTCTCAAATGCCGGTGCCGGACTTCGGCCATTATAAATAGGAAAGAAAGAAAGAAAGAAAGAAAAAAAAAAAGCTTCTTTCTCGTGGGACCCTGAAGACCATATAAATTATACTCTGCATAGCTTTCCAACCGATTTTTCCTTGCATTCCTTTCCCTTTCCTCTTCTTTATTGATATATTCTGTCTCATGACAACTAATTGAATCATTATTCTTGCTTGCTAAGGCAGTATTGTAAGATTGCTCGGGAATAACCTGCTTGTTGCCCTTATAAATAACCCACGCTGCTGCGCTTGCGCTGTCTGCTATGTTATTCATTAGGTGCCTTCTGTTGTCTGAGCATTTTTCCAAATAAAATTGGGCCAGGTGGCCCTAGAAACTTAGTCTATGCAATGTCTACCCCGGAAGAATATAAGCTGGGATTAGACTTCGGCCTTTAGAGATGAAGCAAGAGACACCTTATTCTATCCTTAGACAACTCTCTCTCTCTCTGAGGCAACAGAGCTATAGTTTTCCATTCTTCTTTCAGCAAGCCTTCTTTCCATTTTTTTTTTGGCTTCCCTGGTAGTGTTTTTCTTCCTTTTATGAGATATAAATCAAACAAGCCCAAAATGTTAAATCCTCTCATTCCGTAGACCGTAGTGGAGGTTTCACGAGCCACTACGAATTGAATTGAAACTGAAACTAAAACTAAAAGGACCCTTTAATCTCGTGATCTACTCTTGATTTTGATTTCTTCTGTCTGAATCACAACATTCTTCTCATTCATTTCTCAATAACAGTTGGAATTTGTTAAAAACTCTATTTGGGTGTAAAAAGTAAGGATTAAGGAATGTATTTCATCAAAGAAAGGTTAATTATACTATTTCCATCAATTTCATCCACTAACAAAGATACAATGTGCAATCAGCGTGTAATGTATTTTGAAACATATTTAATTTAAAGAAAAAAAAAAGAAAAAAAAAACAATTGTGTAAAAAAATGTGAGATGATGAAATTAGTATAATAAAAATACAAAGCTATTTGTTTATAAATCTAAAAAAAAAAATAAAAAGGTAAAACTTAGATATGTGATAGATATCATGTATAAGCCCAAATTAGACTATATGGCCCGATTTGCCTGTTGGGCTAGGGTGGAATTTTAAGCGTGGATCGGCTCTATGGCTGCTCCTGCTCGCTCTGGCTAGCTTTCAGAAGCTGCTTGGGCTATGTATTCTCCTCCTAGAATATCATCTCTTTTGTTCTTTTGGAATTATTATTATTATTATTATTATTTTATGAAGATCCCTACAGTTAAGTTTTTTCTTTTTTCCTAAAAAAAAAATCCAATATATATATGCTTTCTATCTTTGAATGCTGAGGAATTTATCTATGATAAAAAGGGTGCCCATCTGGCTCTCATTTTCCTATATTATTTCACCAGAGTCTCCATCAGTAATATCTTGTTATTAGATCTTCAAGTGTTTGGACTTGTAAGAATGTTGTTAAATGTACAACATTTTTTTTAAAAAAATAAATATTTTCTAAATTTCAATAAATTTATTAAATCATAAAAAACTTATATACCAACATCATTATTCATATTTAATAATCAAAATAAAATTTTAACTTTGAATATTTCAAAATTAATATTTTCCAACATATTTATTTTTAAAATCACTTACAAATGATGAAACATAACTTTCTAGAGAGTTATTATTCTAAAATAACAAAGATCTCTAGTCTTTCAAACAATTAAGAAAGTTTATTCTTACAATAATAACAAGAATAGTATCATTTTACCCTGCCCCACTCCTCCTATAGCTATAGGCAGCAGGACAGACAGAGGAAGCAGGGAGAGGAGGAGGCTTGGCTGTATTTTTGTTGGATTGCTGTGAAAAAGCCATTTGTCTGTATTTCATATAGTGAAAGGGAGCGGCTAATGGTGGGTGCGTAGGATAAGCAGGCTAGTGTCTTAAAAAGGTCATCCACTACTCCACTCCACAAGTTGCCAATGGTTGAATTTGAAGAATACTCGTGCTTCTCTCCAATAGTGCTGCCTGCTTTACGCATACCTGATCTTTTCCACCTGCAATTTTCTTCGGTTGGCCATGGCGGGGCATGTACTCATGGTGGCCTTTTTCTTGCTGGTAGTTTTAGTTACACCACTGACACATGCTGGGAGTAGAAGCAGCTTGTCTCAGCAAAAGCTGGAGGTTAAGAACCATTTGAAGCTCTTGAATAAGCCTCCAGTTAAATCCATTAAGGTCTTTCCTTTCTTTTTCCCCTACTTTCTCTTGTTTTTCTTTACCCCTTTTCGGTTTTCAAGTCAGCGTCCTGGGCTCAACCCAACTGGCTTTTTTTTTTTAAATCTTTTTTAACGACTATCAGGCCTTTTGTTGGTCTTCCATACACTCATATTGTGGAATTTGATTCTGCATCAGAAAAACTGAAATTTGCAATTGTCGTGTGTGTTGTGTTTGTGCCTAAACAGAGTCCAGATGGCGACATAATCGACTGCGTTAATATCACTCACCAACCGGCTTTTGATCATCCTTTGCTCAAAAACCAAAAAATTCAGGTCACTTTCCTCCTTCCCTTGATTCTAGTTTTTCCAGCATTTACATCTATACATGGTAGCTTGTTTACTGGTATTGATTGATAGAAGGAGGTTTGTGCTGTTATAGATGAGACCGAACTTCTTCCCAGAAGGACTTCTCAGTGAGAACAAGGTTTCTTCAAATTCTGAGGAAGAATCAAAGCCCACTACTCAGATGTGGCACTTGAATGGAAGATGTCCAGAAGAAACAATTCCCATCAGAAGAACGAGAAAAAATGAAATACTAAGGGCAAACTCTGTCAAAAGGTTTGGCAAGAAAAGGCACCTCTCTGTCCCTCAACCTAGGTCTGCAGAACCCGATCTCATTAGCCAAAGTGGCCATCAGGTGCTACTGCTGAATCCATTGTGGAATCTCTTGCGTAGATAAAATAACGAAACTCTCAATTACTTAGACAGTATAAACATTCTTAAGAAAATCTTGTTGGGAAAAGAAAGAAAATCTTTTGATAGCTTATGGTTTACACTCTTTTGCAATCTTTTAGCATGCAATAGTTTATGTGGAAGGAGACAAGTATTATGGAGCCAAGGCAACAATAAATGTTTGGGAACCTAAGATACAACAGCCCAATGAATTCAGCTTATCTCAAATCTGGATCCTAGGAGGTTCCTTTGCTGAAGATCTTAACAGCATTGAAGCTGGCTGGCAGGTCTTATATCGTCATTACCATTTTTATCTCCAAAAGCTGTTCCATGATTATCTATATCATCAGTTTTTCGTTGATTTTACAATCATTACTCAATTGTAAGATCGTACAGGTCAGTCCAGATTTATATGGAGATAACAGAACTAGACTCTTCACTTATTGGACAGTAAGTGTTCATATATATTCCACCTTTTCTGGTCTTCTCTTCTTGTGTTTGCAGTTCTTTTCTTTATCATTCCAGTTATGTCAAAGTTTGGTCTTGTGACAGAGTGATGCATATCAAGCCACGGGTTGCTACAATCTCCTGTGTTCAGGCTTTATTCAAATCAATAGTCAAATAGCAATGGGGGCAAGCATCTATCCGGTTTCTGGCTATGATGGCTCCCAATATGATATCAGCCTACTCATTTGGAAGGTAAAAGCAGACAACCGATCCTTTGGCATTCTTTATTACAATATAAAAAAGAAAATTCCATAAATGATTGCGAAGTTGGGTCATTCTAATTTAATATATATATATATATATTCATCATATCACAAAAGAAAGATAAGGATCAAAAGCATCTCTCACTATATGTTTACCTTAATTTGTTCACTATGAGGATTTTCCTTAGCCAAAGAAACGCACAAACAAAACAAGCAATCAAATAATCTTTTATGATCAACTGAGGATATATATATTTTAATTGGTTGTAGGACCCGAAAGAAGGTAACTGGTGGATACAATTCGGGAATAGCTATGTGCTAGGATATTGGCCAGCTTCGCTCTTCTCTTACCTGGCCGACAGTGCTACAATGATTGAGTGGGGTGGTGAGATTGTAAACTCAGAATTTGATGGGCAGCACTCCACTACACAAATGGGAAGCGGCCATTTCCCTGAAGAAGGATTTGGAAAAGCTGGTTACTTCAAGAATATTCAAATTGTTGATGGAGCGAATAATCTCAGGGCTCCTAAAGACCTTGACACTTTTACCGAACAATCCAACTGCTACAATGTTCGAAATGACAACGATGGTGATTGGGGTAACTACTTTTTCTATGGTGGTCCTGGCAGAAACCCGAATTGCCCGTGATCTTACAGG
>CAOGCB010200320.1:0-10552 GCA_948266635.1 Cnidoscolus chayamansa | reverse complement strand
ATGCAAACTCAAAACAAAGAGATATTCTTATCTCAAGGGAATGAAGTTAGAGATAAAGACTCAAATGCACTAAATATTGACACTATAGTTTGGAAAGAATTGATTGAATAGTGGTGAAATATAAGTGCAAGGGCATGAATTGCTTCCCTGTTACTTGCTCCAATTGTCTTGCATGTTAGCACTTTTATTGTATGCTTGAAGTATTACATGTCGCTAGGGTTTTCCCATTTTGTCACCTAAATATTACTAGTGTTCCCTGCTTTTCTCATTGACACTACCTCTCAGTGACACTTTTGTCAATTCGGCTACACTAATTGTTGAGTCTGGCTTGCCACCACTCATCGACTACGTTGCCCCACTCAATGCTCTTGTCCCTCTTTGCACGTGGTGAACACCTTCGCTTGGCTGCAAATGTGCTCCCTTTGTATCGCAATGGCCACTTGACTGGCCAATGGTCTCAGTCAATATTACCGCTAACTTTTTTGCACTCATCTCATCTACTCGACTATGGGTTGGTGTGAGTACCACTTGGTCATCCTCTTTAAGTTCTCTACATGGCACGCCCTTACACCTATCTATAGGTGTGTCTCAACTTTGGGACTCCATCTCTTTCTTGATGCCTCTATCATCCTACTGCATTTCAGTGTGGACTGATGTTGTGCCGCGAAGCACCTGCGGGGATCTCGGTCCTTTATCGTCCTACTTTCTCTTAGGTGTGGGTTTTAAGTTAAGTAATGTAACATCTCCTTCAGAATCGGATGACTCTTTATGTCTCACAGTTGTGCACCTCTGCATGATCATGCCATCACCTACTTTTGTCATGAGCTCACGTCCTAGGATGCCTACCCTTTTCCTCTTCCTTGCCTATCACATGGCTAAGGCCTTTCACGGTGTTATTCATCAACACCCTCCTTGCTTCGTCTCGAAGTTATTTCTCTGCCTTGGTGTCTTCTTATTTGTGTCTAGTGGAAGGTCAACTCTATTGTCTCCAATAGCTCATATACCTCCAGCTTTAGCTTGAACTTAAGAAAGCTTCACTAAGCTTGCTCCTCCTTCGATGAGTGCTACTCGATCTCAATAGTTGTATCGACTCGCATCTCCTACTTCGTTATGGCCACTTACCTATGTACTTACTTCCGCTATGTGCTCCTCTTTTCGAATGTTCTCACCTAGTTAGTGGCAATGCTATGTCAATTTCTTTGACAATCTCTCATTACTCCCCTTAGTCTTCCACTAAGGCTTGTCTTAGGGCTTCGCTCTTACTCCCTCAAAGACTTCCTCTTTGAAGTTATGGGTAACCATCTCACAGCTTTTAAGTTTGTCATGTTCACTTTGGAGATTTCCCTTGCAATCTCCCCAGTTCCATCATGGATATTCCCCTCTCTGATCCTGCATTTTCAACTTAAGGTTCAATTGCCCTTGCTCTTTTCAAGCTTCTCGTAGGTATAAGCCTCATGACTCTGGACTCCGCTTATCGTTCTTCAAAATCTCACCTCTTCGAACATATAGAACTTCATGTCTACTACTCGGTTAGCGTTCTCTTTCAGCATGTTCATAGCAAAAATCTCTTGCTCGCATCGGGCCATAATCTATTCTTAGATTGCAAATCTCAATAATTTCCTTCTTCAGTATCACCCCTATGTTTCTCATTGACTCACTATTATGCATATTCTACACTGATCTCATAAGAATATTAATCACAATCCTCATCACTCGCTAGTGTTTTCGCCCCACATCGCTAATGTGTGTCACACCACTGTGCGTATTTCAACTCGCTTCTTGCAAGATAACAAATCACAAACTCGTTGCTCCTATGAGAGTGCTCACAATTGGATTCGAATGGCCTCAAGCCTCTACATGCCACAAACTTCCACTTTCCTTCAAGGTCCTAGTTGTTGGAGTGTGCAGACCCTGGTCATTACCCTCTCTCCAATTACTCTCAATGGAATGTGCAGAACAAGCCATTACCCCCTCTCCCCACAACGTCCTTAAGGAAACGTGTAGCCTTTGGCCATCTTGACTCTTATACATCATGTTATCCTCTCATATCTCCTTAGGTTTCAACTTATCAACCGTCAATATCTCGCACCTCAATGCACTTACATAACCTGTGCTTGTATCTCATGTGTTTACACCTCTTGTGCTTGCACATCTCATACCGGCACCTTTTGTGCTTTCAATTCTTATGCTTGCACTTCATGTGCGTGCATAATTGACCACGCTCGAGGTGAACTGACTCAATATCTATTGTCAGCATCTTATCCATAGACAATCGATTGTTTTGACCATAAAGGTCTTCTAGCACATTCTCGCGTCAATTGTTTCTTCCAACAATGACAGTCTCAAAACATTTGCCGGACAATTGCCTTATCAGGCAATAAGGGTCTCAATTCATTTTCGGGATAGTTGCCTCTTCAGGCCATCATGCTCCATTCGTTATTGGGACAATTGCTCATTCAGGACTTGCGAAGGCCTCACCTTTTCTCAAGGTTGCCTTGCTCATAGCATGTAATATCATGTCATCTCAAGAGCAACAAATCGCAACTGTGATTTGATACCAACTGTCACAAGGCTAGATTTCTACACGGTCTAGGCCCGTGACACTTAATTTGGACATCCTCAAACTAAGTCAATCTTACATGATAGCCCACTTATTGGGCAAAAGTCTCATATTAATATCCAAAGGCAACGAAAAGCAATGTAAATAGACACTCGCAAACATGAAAACTCAACACATAGTCGGACATGTTCTTAAAGAAATGAGTCTAATTATTTTATGCCATCAAAATAAATAATTAAAATTGGTAGAATGTTCCTCCAATTCCATGTAATAGGGGAGAACACCTATAAAAATAATTGGAAGCTTACAAACATCTCTAGCAACTACTGTAGCCCACATGACTAGCTGGCTTAGTCCTCACTAATGCTCAACTAGTCACCCCCCCCTAAAAAACTTTAGGAACAAAATGAGTTGTGAGATGAGATATCACAATGTCTCACCTATCACCCCCTTCCTAAATAAATAAATACAAATTATTCTATTTTTTATGAAATTAAAAAAATATTCCTTGAAAAATTATAATTTAATTCCTAAACCAATTTTGGCCCCTAGTACAATGTAGGCTACTTTATGGGCAAGAGATATCAGCAACTGCTGTGCACTACAAGTTTTAGGGGTCGAAAAATTATAAACAAAGACCTTATAGATAACCCTTCAATACAAAAGCAACCACCTGCAGCTGCAGGACAAGAATTACAAACCCAGATGTCTAGAACTCATGGTCTTTTACAGTGCAAGTCCTATTCACCTACTTTTCTGGTCAATTTGTTATGGGAATTACTACTGCTTAACAAATGAAATGTGTAGGTCAAAGCCTGCAAAAAGAAACCCATAAATATGAATTACAAGGAACCACCACCCTTCCAACGAGTTATTCCGCTGCTCATTATTGCTAGCTTTAAACCCCAGATCCAAATCGTAAATCCATTCATAGAAAGGCCCATGTCAAACAAAAAGAACATTTATAGCAAATAAGAAACAATAGCATGGGCAATGACAGGTAACATTAGCTGCATTCGGAGTTAGCATTATGCAGATACATAATCTAGATGTTCGATTGGCAGTCAGGAAATACCTAAAATATCAAATATCTAAGGCTAATACTACCCACCAGATAATAACATATTTGGAATACTAACTGCAAAGGCTCAATACGCATCACCATACAACCTCACCGTCAAGCTACAACTAAATTCTCAACGGGGTGCAACATACATCTGGGTTGAGTCATACTGAGGATAAGTAGGCTGGGGAGACAAGGTTTTCCCATACCCAACTGGTGCACTCCCTGGAGCAGCTGCATAGGACTGTGCAACTGACTGTTCATAACTTGGTTGAGTTGCTGTTGGCTGAGCATATGCCTGCTGGCCACTTGGTGGTGCACTATAGGTCACACCAGGGCCACTTCCATAAGCAGTATCTTGAGACCCTTGATACCCATATCCTGCATTGTTTGGAGCTGGCTGTTCTGGATAACCTTGTTGTGAAGATGGATATGATCCATAACCTGTAGGACCTTGCACATAGCCAGTTGCCTGCTGTCCACCAGACTGCCCATAAGATGGAACTGGCTGGCCACCTTGCTGTGGATAGCCAGGGCCAGAAGTAGGCATTGCCTGGTTGTACCCATCAGCTCCTGATGCAGATCCATATTGAGGATATGATTGTTGCATGGGCCCACTTGAAGCATAAGGATACTGCTGTTGAGGTTGCACGTTCGGTCCATATGCTTGACTGGATTGCATTGTACCTTGATAAGGCATATCACCGGGTTGAATAGGCCTAGGAGGGCCATATGATTGGGGAGGTGGTACCTGTGATGGCACGCCATATGGTGGCTGCTTTCCATACTGCTGCTGGGCCCCATAGCCCGGTTGATTGCTGGCTTGTGGATATACAGGTTGAGAATTTCCATGTCCATAAGGATGCTGCATTGGAGCATGATTATCATACTTTGATTCGTCATATCCATGCCCATAGCTCTGCTGAGAAGGTACTGCCTGGGAATAGGGAGCTTGATGCCCATAATCTGGACCATGCGACTGCCCATAATTATAATTTGCCTGCGATGGAGGATGGGACATGGCAGGAGCAGGGGAAGGGCCAGGAGCGTGGCCAGAAACAGTAGAAATTGGACCAGATACTGGGTGATCAGATACATGGCCTCCTTGTCCACCATAGTAATCATAAACTCCACTGTGTGGAACCGGCCCTTGCATACTCGTAGGTCTTTGCTCCCAACCAGAACCAAAGTTGCCTCTTGGACCCATTTGTTGGGGAGGATAACCACCATAACTTGGAGGTGGATACTGTGAATTTTGAGAAGGATATGGTCCTCGGTGATGATAATCATAAGGACTCGGCTGAGATGAATGAGGACCTCGTGGACCCCAATTTGATGGACCAGTAGGTCCACGGGGCCGATAGGAATGCTGCTGGTTGAAACTGCCAGAGTAAGGTGATGATCTCACGGTCTACCCAAAGCAAATAAAATAAATAAAGTTAGGAAGAAGCAATTGTCAAACAACAGGAATTATTAATATGAGCAAGGCACAGTAGCAGTTTAAATTAACTAAACATGTTTCCTTCCCAAAGCAAACACCTGTAGGTAAAAACCCTGGGAATAATACCACGCAAAGCAAGTGACAGATATAAAATGAACCATAAGAAAGAAAACAGAACAAGAAAAAAAAAGGATAACCACAGCTTCAATTTTAATATTACTTGTCAAAATCACAGCAGTTGGTGACTAAACAATGGAATAACGTTCATGTATAATTAAAAAATATACGCACAAGTAACCATGAACCTGTACATAAAAGTGTTCTGTTTTCCAGACCTTTGTAAAAGTAAAACAAGAAACAAAGTATCTGATAACACTATTTCTATTCAACCACTAGAGAATAACAAGTCAATGGACCAAAATCTAGAATATTAAGATGCAATAAACTTACCATGTGATGCATGCTTGAATGATTTACTTAAACTGACAATCATAATTTCAAGAACAGAATGGACAAAAAAAATTGAAAGGATCAAGGTCAAACAAAAAAGGACTGGGAAAATAAACCACCACACAGAGAATGGTCACTCCTGCATAAATAAATACAGGACACATCACAAATATATGTATGATCATAACTGGCAAAATTCGATCCTTAATCATCCAAATAATAGTTGCCCATCAAATTGAAGTTTCACAAATCATTAGAAATTCACAAAATGCTGCCATGATTGTGCACCTAATGACAGCTCATAGGCCCTTCTACATAGCTTACATATTTTGAATTTACTCAGTCCACAAAATAATCCAGTTCAACTCAGAGCAATATTTATTCCCCACAAAAGCATGTTAAACATTTACCTCTCATCTAGTGAAAAAAAAACAAAACTTAACATGTTAACAAATCTACATGTCTACTTTCATTCTACAATTTAATACCTGAAAATTTCCAGAAACTTACAGACCAAATGAATGGGGGCAAATGAACTGAGAAAATCATGTTGAACTGCAAAACTGGTTCAAACATTATAATCTCAAGTTCAATTCTGCACTTCCAGGATGAGTAACACTTGCATAAAAGGTAAATTCAAACTGAAAATCCATGAAAGAGAAATATTTAGAATTTCACGAGTCTTTGGAGTTGAAAATTTATCAGAGTTAGTACACCAGTGCTTCAAGAGTTGAGACATCTTAATCATAACCAAATACCCTAGGATTCGCACATCCTAACTCATCAAGACATCACGTTACTCCATTAGGGATTTAGGAAACTAGTATGTTACAATAGCAACAAAACATATTCTTGAGCTGATCTTAACCTGGTAAATTAAGCTTAATTGCAACTTTGCATCAACCTAGTACATGCCATAAAAGATGTACCACATTCTTCATACATTCAGTGTAGCAATAGATAAAGAATTAATAAATGTGCCAAGTCTGAAAAGACTTCATACACTAGGACTTCACCAGGAATTATACTTCTTCCAACAATGTCTCATGCAAAGAAGGGGCACTAAAGAGCACTAAGGCTAACACAATACAGTCTCACTGAATGATTTTTAACTTTCAAGTCTCAAAGCAATCTTACCAACTATTAACATCCAGCAATTGCGACATTTAATGCCTGATATCTCTCTTCGGTGGATGAAAGTGAATGGTGGTTGTCTATTGCTACACCAAGAAAGCAATGCTGACACCATGGGAAAGGCAAAAGCCAAATCTGCATTTTTAAAGCCAACCAATTCGAAATCGGCACCTTCAACATAAATAAATCATGGCAACCGACATCTTGGATTGCATATATGATCTTCCTAAGAGCATTCAAGTGACCTTGGAATGGATCATTCATCAATACCACAAATTCCGATGTATCAGGTAATTAGCTCTCACTCTCACAGAAAAACTATGGCATAACCCTTCATCAAATGGACAAAGTGTACTATACATGCATTCAAAACAAATCATGATCTACAATTGCATGTAGCTTGGCAGAGCCAGAGATACAGAACATCATCTCATTGCTCGAGTCCAACAAGTACACAGAAAACATTAATTGTGATCCCAGAGGCAAATCCTAGAATACTTCTTCAGAAACAAAACATGTGAAAAAATTCTAACATTCTAAAGGAATGTCTACATTTTAGCATTTCCCCCCTATGATATTGAGGAAATGCTTTGCTTTCTGCATTTACAAGCACACATGATATATACCTAACATCATTGTTAAGCAAGCACACACAAGCTTATCACTTTTATGCCTAATCCTTTAAAAGATAAGTATATTCAACGAGACGCCACTATCAAAGTAACACATGCATACCAAGGTGCTGAAGCACACGTTCATGATTCATAACATGTTGTGAACTTGAAATACAAATGGCATATGATTCATTGATATAAAAGATTATGAAAATGAAATAGGAACAAAAGAAGGATGGAAGTACAAGTCATGAGATCCTACACATGCATTGATCAAGGAATTAAAAAAAAAATCATACATTGAATATCTAAATTCACCACTCAATCACTAGCCAATGATATCTGATATGGCATTTGGATTCTTGAAATTTCATGTTACTAGAAGGTCCCACAATGGATTAAAACAGATAGCATAACCATTCATTAAAATTTATCAACATAACAACTAAATGAAGAATATAATTAGAAACTACTCAAAGATTGACAATATAGCTATCAAACAGATGCAATTACAGCTTGAAGAAATTAGGCTTCAACTGTGCAGAAAATGAGAAAGGTAAATACCAACCTGATTCATAACATCCTTTATCATTTCTCTCGCTATCTCAATTTGTTTTCTATCACCAGTCACTCTCACTGTCCTTTCTTTGGAACCATCCCCTTCTGGAAGATGTTGAGGTATTAACTAGATGAAAAGAAGGCTGTCAGTTATATTCTATGATGAGCATTTTTAAAAAATGTTGACAACTACATTAACAGCCTAGTCTATATGAAAATAAATTTCAATGCGTGACCAATGATATAACTACCTGAATGTGTAGTCTATACAACAACAACAACAACAACAACAAGCCTTAGTCCCAAACCAGTTAGGGTCGGTTGTATGGATACTCTAACAAAATAAGCTCACAAGCAATATCAACAATCACACGCCTTAGAATCCTTCCATTACGCGGATTTTACGCCTCCATCCAAGTCTATATGATAATAAATTTAAATGCAAGGCCAATGATATCAACTACCTGAATGCGTGCTCCTGATTTAGCTTGGAGAGCTTTAATGGTGTCCCCCCCTCTGCCTATGATCAAACCAACCTGGTACCATGAAACCTTACATGAGTACATTAAAAAGACATCACACAAGTATGTTTAGAAAATATCACACATAAGTATCTTCTGTAATGACCATGCATAGTCAGCTGTTAAGTGTTAACCAACAACCTTCTCATTAGGAACTTGCATCTCAAGCTGATCTCCCACTCCACCAGTCTGTGCACTAGGAAGGCCCCTAGCTACAAGGGATGGGGAACCACCAGCATCAGCCTACAATAAATGTCCATTAGTTAGGGAATGCTAGAAATCAGCAATACAGTCTCCAAATCATCTCATAGAATGTAAAATAGACAAGAAATTTGGAAAACAACACAAGTATTACTTGGGACATAAAATTAATTCAGCTACCTCTGCTATGACAGCATTAATGAGCTTCTCAGCCTTCTTTATACTCCTTAAAGTACCTATCAATTCTACAGGCCTTGTTGTGGATTGAGGATCAGAATCAGCATCCCTAGTTATTTGAATTTTTGCCCCAGAATTATATTGCAGGTAGCGAATAGTATCTCCACCCTTTCCAATAAGAACCCCAACCTGCAAAACAGTATTTACACAACATGTCTGTCAAAGGATTTCTGAAAAAAACAACTTCAGTAAAGAATCCAATAATAAAAAATAGCAAATAGAAACAGGGAAAGCCTGCATTGGGAATACAATAATGCAGTTGCAAAAATATAATATGCATGGGTTATAGAATCGTCTGTTAGTGGCAATATCAACAATAAGTGTCGTGCACTGTTGTACAATTATGGCTATCATACCCTCCAATAAATGTAGGTCAAAGTCAATTGATCTAAGTAACGATTTAGAGCATCACCTTCAAAATTCCTTCTAACTACTCTAAAATTGCAATGCTCATTCTGGGGAAATGTTCGCACCTTATCATTGGGAACCTCCATTTTGCGCGACGTAGTTTCAGCGTCCAGTGCAGGATCCTCGTCGTCCTCTGAATGCTTCTCAGTTTCCTCATTTTTCTCGGCATCATCTGTCTTCGAATCCTCTAGAGAAGCCTTTTGGGTATCAGCATCTTCATGAACATCTGCGACAGGTTCTTCCTCACCAGTCGTTTCAGTAACCCCCTTAGATGGGGCAAGAGCAGCATCCTCTGCTTGCTCATTCTCAACAACTGGCCCTTGAACGTCCTCACTTGCGAGTTCCTCGGGCTTCGCTCCCTCAAAACCGTTTTCACTAGCTAATTACCCACAAAAACGAAGTATTAAAGCAATTTTGAAGCAAAAAAACTACCAATCATAACGTAATTATAATGATAAAACCCATATTAAAATTCATCTAAAGTTAAAATTAACAAACAAAAGACAATGAACAAAAAGGGCAAAATCCCACAAAACCATTACACTGGAACAAGCATTGCAATTACCTAAACCATCTGGTTTATTCTCATCAACCCTTAGCCGCTTGGCCTCCGGCGAATCTCCATCCGCCACCTCATCAGTTTTCTTATCTGCATCGGGTTCAGCGCTCACGTCATCCTCCTGTTTAGGGTTGGTCTCAGTGGGCTGAGGAGCTTCAGGCTCCAAATCTTCAAGCTTGCGCTTGTGATCCGAGGGGACGGGGCTAGCTACCGGAGCCACAACCTCTTCCTCCGCCATTGGGATCAGGGAGACTCCAAACTAACCCAAGATGATCTAACTTGAGATCAGAAAGAGCAAGAACAAAGGCTAGATGGTGGTCTTGAGTGTGTGAAGACAGCGAATGAGGGTTTGTTAGTGATTTTACAGAGAAAAATGAAGGGAGATAAGGAGATGAGAGATTGGGTTCCAATCAATCCTGTGGAATAAGGGTTTAAGACCTTATAAAGAGAGACGAGCAGATAGTGAAATGATATTTTTCCTTCGGATTCGGGTGACCCGCTACTCCAGTAGGGTTTGGACGTTTTTGGGCCTGGAGCCTCGGGCCTAACTTTGGTCTGGAAAGCCCACATATAGTAGGTTTACATAGACTAAACTTTTTTTATTTATTAATTTTTTAATTAAAATTTCATTATATTATTATAAAATTTAATGTTTATAAAATTTTAGCTTATATATTAAAATAATATTTTTATTAATATCATCTTGATAATCAAATCGAAACCTTATTATTTAATTTAAGATTATTCAAATCAAATCATTTTCGACATTAAATAACATCAATTTATTTATTTTAATAATAAAATAT
>CAOGCB010200318.1:0-13149 GCA_948266635.1 Cnidoscolus chayamansa | reverse complement strand
CCCCCCCCCCCCCCCCCCCCCCCCCCCCCCCCCCCCCCCCCCCCCCCCCCCCCCCCCCCCCCCCCCCCCCCCCCCGGAGGCTGGGGTAGGCAAGGCCAGAATGTGTTAATAGAAATGTGTATGCATGTGTTCATGCAAAAGCTTGTATAAAACTGCTCCAAAATCTATGACTGTGAAGTTAAATATTAGATACTACACTTGGGAAGAACGGAACCTACAATTAAATTTGAGTACCAAATGAACATGTTAGGGGATAAAAAAAAATACAGGAGTTTACGAATCAAAATCAGCATTATGTTAAATTTCTGTTCCCATTATGACTGATAGAATCAAATTCTTCACCCCCACTTCTCTTCATTGAAGTGAAAGTATTACCAAATCAAAATTGAAAGTAGACTATGAACAATCTAAAATTGGTCTTGCTCAGTTCAAGTGGACATTATTGTTCTAAGAATATTGCACTGTGATATCCCAGAGACCTTGATAGATCAAAGACAAGCACAACAAAAAGGGCAACAAATCTAGTTGGAATGAGGAAACGTACTAGTAATTATCAAATGAATTCATCCGACGATAGTACATCAATTGTACAAAAGACCTATCCAAGTAAAAATCAGGTTATATAGACTAGATGAACTCCAAAAACTAACCAAATATTTAATTTCCCCATAGTCAAACAATGGAAATGATCCCATAATCCTGATATGAAGAAAAAAATAATCAAATAACCCCAATAGACAAAATCAAGCATTCAAAACCCATCTCTGTACTAGCCTATATTCAGAAAATTAAGAAGCAAACCACTAAAATACCTAGGAATCTAAGCCGAGGAGGACCAACGAAGCAAGACTTTTCACTTGCACGCACTGAAGAAACATCAATCAAGACCAAAAAAATAGACAAAGTGAACATCAAAGTAAGCTTCAATCGCTAAAAAAATGCACCAAAAATCAACTGAATAGAACAATAAACGAAAATGCTACACGAGAATACGGCATGTAGAAAGAAAAGGATTAACAGAGTACACAAACAAACAAACAAAAGAGAGAACAAATATAAAAGTAAGAGAAATCGAAGCTTACATTAGAAGAGCGAAGAGAGAAAAACCCTAATTTGAAGAAGAGGATGCGAAATCTGTAGGAAGGAACAGCAGAAGAAGAGACGCAAAGAATTTTTGCTTACTATGTTTTTTTCAATGGGTGATGAAGAGGTGGTTTTACTTGTCTTTCTTCCTCTTACAATTTATTTATTTTATATATATATATATATTTTTTCCTTTTTTTTTTCACATATATCTGCAACAACCGCTCCTGAGTGAGTTATACAAATTTAATTTTATTTTATTTTCTATTTAAATAATTAATAAAATATAAAGTATATAATAACTTAATTATCATAATTTTGAAATTAACTTTTTTTAATTTTAAATTACAATTACTTAAATTTAATAATTTTCAGAAATAATTATAAAAAATAAAATATATTTCAATTTAAAAATACATTAAATAAATGTCTTCAATTCCAAACCATTAAGTTAAAATAATTAAAATATATTTTAAAAATAAAAAAGATTAAATAATTAATTTTATTAAATTATAATTTATTAAAAATAAGACTAACTGGACATGTAAACAGAGGGATTACGAAAAGACCACGTATGAAGAGGCCCATGGGCCCGCCCTTATGTCGTTTCAAGCTGAAACGCGGGTCTTCTGATAAAATTTGGAGTTTTCCACCAACCTCATTAATAACGCTGACGAGTCTAATTTATTTTATTACATCAAAATCATCCTTTTTCTTTATTATTATTTTGTAATAATTTTAAATAATATCCATTTTGAAATTTGTCTCCTAGAAAGAGACGTTCTCTCTGTCTGCTAAGGTTTTCTGAGAGCCTAAGTGTCTCATCTCTTTTCTGTTGTTCCACGCATGCAGCAGGTACACGTTCGAATCCAGCTTAGTTGTAAAAAGTCATAGTTTGCTTAGTTAACTGTAGCCTTATTTATTTTGAATTAAATATCAATAAATTTAAATATTAAAATTTTATTTTATGATTTTCAATATTTTTAATTTAAAATTAATAAATTTAATATTAAATATTTTTAATTAAATAAATATATTAATAAAATAATTTACAAATTTATAAATAAATAAATTTTCAAATTTTAATAAGACGAATATTTATAAGCTCAATCTTAGTTCATTTATTAAATAAATTAATATGACCATTAAAATTAACAAATTATTATCTTTTAAATTTTAAAAGTATTTTAAAAAAATTTTAATTCGAAACATATAATTAAAACAACACCGATTCATATAATTATATCTTAACCACTGAAATAATTTAATATATTCTTCAGAAATATATGTATATAATATACCTTTATAGTGTCTACTCTTCACCGACTTGAAAACCGTAATCGCAATTTTTTAGATTCTAAATGAGAATTTCTGGCTTTACCAACTAATCCGAAGCTTCTGATGTTGCAATTTAGGTGATAATGAGGACAACATAGTTTCAAAAATTAGGAGTAATATCCAAACACTACATCTGCATTCGATTAGGTGTATGGTCTATGAAATTGATAAATAATAATAATAATAACAACAAAGAAATACAAATAAAGATAAGAGGAAAGCACATCCACCCACTTCCATTTCATGCATGGTTTTTGTATATACATATGCTCCTAATGTCTTCACGTAGTGGTCCTTCTCTTAAGGTAGTTGGTCTCTATCACTTATCTCTTCCCGAATTTGCAAATATTCGACTTTGGTAAAGAATACTCTTAATAATAATAACAATATATTCTATTATTCCGTGGATTGATTGATCGGAGACAAACTTGTTAACTTTCCAACCTTATCTAATTGCAATTATCAGGAACTAATTAATATTGGGTGACGATTAAATTAGCTTGTAGAATAGAATTAAAATTTAAATTATGTGGACCCAAATGCCTTGGCTGGGAATATCCTGATGAACTACGAACAACATGTAATACCCAGACGGCGCAAGATTCTTCGAACTTGGAGTCGTCACGACAACATCATACGTTGTCGTTTCCACATTTGTCAGTTTGTCGTTATCAAGAACTAACAACCTCTGGTTCATAGAGAAGGAATGTGTTGTGAACGAAGGTGCCACCATTGTCACCGACACAGTTTTTGCAGCTACTGTGCTTGTTACTTGGAACCGTACCCCTAATTTCTGTGAGTACCCAATCGTAGTTTTGGATGGTGGAGATATAATTCTTGGCCTCAAATTGTTGTTTACTGGATCCATATATGGAGGATGAAATGCCTCTAAGCTTAATTCAGTTGGAAACAACGGTGTTCTGAAGTTGTAGTTTATGTGAGGGTTGCTTCCACCAACGAGAACTCTTCCATCTCTCAGCAGAATTGCTGAGGAGTGATACATTCTTGGAACTGTGGTTGGGTTTTGTAACTCGAATCTTGAACCAATTGCCATGTTGGGTTGGTATATGATCGGATTCAGTACCGGATTTCTCCCCAGTTCCCATCCTGCAGTGCCAGCTCCGGCCCCGTTTATGATCAAAACTTTGGCGTTTGGAAGCAATATCATGTCACCCATGACTCTTGCATGAGGCATGCTCTCCATTGTCCATTGTGGATTTGGATCGGTTATCTTGATCCTTCCACAGTTATCTAATGCACTAACGAAGTTCCCATTTTTAGAGTTGATGAATGAACCTCTTGGTGCACCTCCACAAACCAAAACTTCAGCTTCAAGTGCCTGTCCTTGTACGATCTTCAATGGAAGCAAGACAGCTGAACCAGTACTTGGATAGCTCCGTGGTTCACCTCCAGGGATTGTTGGGTAAGTTTTCACCACCTTACCGACTTTGTAATCAAACAATATAGCTCGAGTATTGGCGAAAATGAACAAATGACCATCGATATTGAGAAAAACAAACGGGTAGAGATTGTTCTCGACGTCACGTTCAAAAGTCTGCTCAAGAAATGGGAAGCTGTACAAATTTGGAAGACCATTTTTAGGATAAAATTCGTAGTTGAATTGCCTTCTCCCACCGATAATAATTTGACCACCGTCAGGCAATATGTGGCTGGTGGCGTACCATCTTCTTGCGATCAGCCCATTTCCCTTCTCTTCCCAGTCGCAGTCACTGCATGGCGAGAATATCCTGATCCTGCGGTCACCATCATTGAAGCCACCAGCTTGTAGCAGACGTCCATCGGATATGACAGCACCTGAGGAGCACCAAACGTCGGTTAGTACCATAAGAGGACGAAATGTGTTGGTGATGACATCGTACTCAGCCGAGTGAGCAGTGCAATCATTTTTTACGACGAGTTCATTAGGATCATTACGGCACTTCCCATCTGGTAGCGACAGATTTGAGCGGCCGAAATCTGTTCGATCAAAGATTACGACACGGTCATTGTGGAGAAGCTGCATGTGCATAGCTGTTATGCCAATGCTTTTGTGCAGAAGTTGCCACCGGCCACCTGCTGCCTCTGTTAAAATCCAGTAAAATTCATTTGTAGAAATCAGGAGAAGGAACAAGATAATTGAAGGATGAAGAGACATTTGTTGAGAGGATCTTTTTATGTTTGGTTCAGGGGCTATGATTCTGTCGGTGTTAGAACTTTCACGTCTAGAGGTTTGTCTGCCTCTTAAATAGGTAAACAAAAAATATATATACACCTATATATATATATATATATATATATATATAGAATTATTACAAGTTATATATATTTTAGTCCTCCGAGGCAGTGCCGCCGAGAACTTGAACGATTTGAACAAGGGACCACGCGCTTGACTAGCACTAGTGCGGGTGTGGGCCTAAAAAGTTTTATTTTCTTCTGCTTTAATGAAAAGCTTGACAAAACACGTGGAAGAAAGAAGCTGTGAGCAGAAACTGCCATTCTCCGATGCTTACGTACTTTTCAATCTCTTCCCTCCTCTTGTTTTCGTCGGTGCCGGGGATTGCTGTGCACTGAAACTGCCATTCTCGAATCCTTACGTTCTCTCCGATCTCTTCCCTCCTCCTGTTATCGTCGATTTAATGAATTTGATTAATGTGAAACTCTTATAAAACGAAGTGGCATGATTTGATTAATTCTCTTTTAAATAATGGTTTTAAATTTAAATTCTATATACATAACTTTTTTTAAATTTAATGAGAATATTTTATTTTTATTAATGAATTTAATAGTTATGAGATAAGATAAATTTTATTCACCATATATCAATTTATATATTTATAATATTAAAATATATAAAATTTAATATTTGCAATGTAAAATAAAAAAATATATATCTAATTAGGTGGATTACAGGGTGGAAGGATTTAAATATAATTTAGTAAAATATTCTGATTTTTTGAAAAATTACAAAATATTCATTGTCCTGTTAAAAATACACTTTGATCCTTGTGGGAGGATGAGGGGGAGGGGGCCTGGCTACAGGTGTTGGCGCGAGGTAGGGGCTGTTGCGGACGCAAAAAAGATCAGCTTTGTCACATACCTCGATTCGAAAAGTCTTAAAATAGTACTTATCAAGGGCGAATGCAAAGAGACTAGTACAAAAAAAATTTTAAATAGTGATACTCTCTTACTACAATGTAGTGTGTCGATGCGAATAGCTGCCCATTACGATGTGAACAGCTACCCACAGCAACACGAATACATAAATATTAAGTGATTAATGGCAATGCGAACGACTGCCCATCAGGACGCTAATGGTCTCCCATAGCTACGGGATATGTAGCATCAACAAATACAATATGTAATAAATATTAAGTGATTAATGGATTTAATCTCTCAACAACCAATGACAGGTTAGTTAAGAGAATTGACACTTCTTTATTCATGGCTACGGAAATTACTTGCAGTATTTTTCCCATTACCAGCAGGCAGTACGGATGCGACACAAGCATTCATTGTATTGGAGACGAATAAGAAACTTCATTTTCAAAAACAAGATCGACCCTACAGTTGCTTCCAATCTAAAATCTACCATTTTCTTCTCTAGCCAAAACTTGGTGGACCAAAGGACATAAGTGTTTATTCATTTTAGTTATACACTTATATGGGTATTGAAGCTAAACATTGACAGCTAATTTGCCAGATAATAATAAACTGGACCACTGATTTCTGTGCACGAAAGAGTCTCAAGAACTGACATGAGATGAAGAACATGGCCAGGGTTGCAGTGTGTTATAGTTGTACGTACGATTTCCATTTTCCAGGGTTGGAAACACGTAGCCATGTGTTGCGAAAATAAGCCAATTAGAGGCTGTGAAGAAATATATATACGTGCATGGCTTGGCTGCGAAATTGCCATCCTCATGCACCAGTGCGTGTTTTAATTAAAGACCGGTTCAAGCAAGGCCCTTAATACATAGGAAGCTTAATGTAAATCAAACTCTGGTAATAATAAAAAGTAAATCCAACCTGATTTACCTTAAAATTAGTTTTAAAAATTAATTTAAAAGAGATGATTGTCCAAAATCTTATATAGCGTACAGTTTTAATTCCTAATGGGTGTGTATTCCATATAGTCTTGTCAATTTCTGCTTGCAAACTCTCAAAAAACAGCTTTTCTAAACAGCTTTCGCTGCTAGAATTTGATGAAAATCTATGGCTTCTACTTGATAAAAAGTTATAATATTGAGTAATTTACACGAGAAGTCACCCAATCTTATTACTAACTTTTAAATTCAGCGCTCAATTTCAATTCTTTTCTTATAATCCATTCAACTTTAATTTACTTTCAACAAACCTACAGCTAATAGATTTCGTCTAAATTTCTATTAAAATTTAATAATTTTCATATAAGTTTATCTAATTTATCACTTGCTTTCAAATCCACCATCAAATTTCAACTTCTTTTCTAAAACATACTCATCTTTAATTTACACATAAAAAATTCACTACAAATAAATTCTGCCTAAAATTTTATTATATTCTATCTAAAATTTTATTATAAACTGACATGATAATCCACATAAATTAAAAAAAAGTTAAATGAAATCCACAATTTCTCATTCATTTGTCTTTCTGGAATCACCATAATTTTCAGCGTCGTTGGTTTCATTTGAAATGTGACCTCGAGAGAAGTCTAACGGCGATGTCCTCATCAAATTTAGCCTCTGAAATTAATTGGAATTGTTGTTTGAAGTCATAATGTCTCTCATTTCTCTCTTTTCACGTCTCGCCACTAGGAGCGGCCGTTCGGGAGCTCCTATAGATGATGGTGAGGTTGGCTGGTGTTATTGGTGCTGACCAAGAGGAGACATTCTAAAACTCAGATGGAGATAGTGGTCAGGGAAAGAAATAATGGTAACAAGAGATTTTTTTCCAGAATTTACATAGATTGACATGTTAATATTTAATATAATTTTTGACGAAATTATTTATAGTGAATTTTTTAGGTGTAAATTAAAACTCAGTAGATTTTAAGAAATAAGTTAAAGTTTGATGATAAATTTAAAAATAAGTGATAATTTAAGCGAACTTATGTGAAAATTATTAAATTTTGACGAAAATTAAAATGAAATCTATTAGCATTGAAAAATAAATTAAAGTAAGTGAGTTTTGAGAAAATAATTAAAGTTTGATGATGGATTTCTTCCGCAACTGGACATTAATGAGCAATCATTTGCCCTTACAACAACATTATTAGCGTCCTAAAATGTAAAAGAATGATTTTTTTTTTAATTTTGAATAAAATTTATTAATTATAATAATCTCGAGTTAAATAAATTTATAAAAAAAATAATTATACGCAAGACTAATTAGATATAAAATGCACCACTTAGTGTAATCAAAATCTGTTAAATATAAAGAGAAAAAAAAAAGAAAATAATTTATATAAATTAATATAAATATTATATAATTAATACAAAATGTGAACAAATTTTGGAAAAATGGCCATCCACTAGTATAAAAGGGCCGAAAGCTTCAAAAGATAGAGAATCGCAGGATAGCCCGTGATTTTTCTTTGGGCCCTTCCACGTGGAATAATATATATTTTTTTAGCTCCATTCATTTTTTTTAATAAATCAAAATCGATTTAAATTTTAAAATTTATTTAATAAATAAATAAAACTTCAACTTATATATATTCAATTTGTTTATTTATTTATAAATTTTATTAGCTAATTTATAAATATAATTATTTAATTATAATTTTTTAATATTAAAATTATTATTTTTAAATTAATTTTTTTAAATTATTTTTAAATTAAAATTTTAAAAATTATAAAAAAATTTTAAAAATTATTCTTGATTTAACTCAATAAAAAATCAATGAAGGCTGATAAATTATTAAATAAATTAAGTTTAAATTTATTTATATTTAACTTGAGCTTGAAAAAATTTTAACGAATTAAATTTAAACTTTTTAAAAATTAATTCATTTTGTTAGCTTATGCTGTAACTGATCTCAACTGGTTTAGGACTAAATCTTATTGTTGTTGTTGTTAGCTTACTTTTTTAATAATTTTATTAATAATTTTATATATAAAATAAATAATAATTTAATATTATAATTAAAAATTATCTTTTTTTTTTCTTCATATTAATTTTCTTTTCTAAAATCAGATTAATAGGCAATAGCTAGCAATCCAAAGCATATGCTAAAACAAGAAGAACCAAGTGGGTCCACTTTCAGGGTCCATGCCAATTTCCAACACTTCTGGATTTCTTAATAAACCAAATTTTCCTAATTTTTTTTATTAATTATATCGCGACAGAGTATAAAGGCTCGGAGTCTGGAACTCCTGATTCCAGAAAAAAGACGCTAACGTGCGCCTCTCACTCGCCATCGACGAATCCATTAACGCAACACCGTTCCTCTTACAGCTCCTTTGCCGACGTCTGATTCCTATCCTTTCTTTATTGATGATGGCCGTCGCTTAGGTACTCTGTTGGCAATCTTGACTTTGCCTTTTTTTTCTTCCAGTTTTTTTGCCCTATTTGCGTTTTTTTTATTTGCTTGGTAGAGGAAGAGTCATTGCTGGTACTCGCATTGGAGCTTACTGATTGAGAGAGATTCTATTTCGGTGCATTAGTGATTCGCGTTTTCATTTGTTTTTGTTTTTGGATAATTGGGTCTGGATAGGTGCCGGGACGCTTGTTGTAGCTACAATTGTGCTGGATATGGCTTTAAATTGTTGAAAGACGAGGCATCATTTGAAATATGGTGATGATTTTTCGAGTTATAGGAATTCTAAATGTAATTTAGGGTTGCAAAAGAGTTTGATTCAGAATTCATTGAAACCTAGTGCTAATAAAATGGAAGGGGAACAGAAGAAGTATGGGGCTAAGGTTAGATCGAAGCCTATTGAGATTGGTCTTGGCTCTGATGACGATGAACCCATTAGGTCTCTATTCAAGTTGAAGAGACCTAGAAATCCCAAAAAGGTTAAGGTGGTTTTGGACAAGCTTGAAGCTAGCAAAGAAAAAGAGGAGGATGATTTTGGGGGCATGGATGACACGCTAGCCAGTTTTAGGAAGAGGTTGAAGGGTCCTAAGAAAGATATTGGATCTGTTACTCGAAGGCCTTTGGAGGATAATGGTTGCAATGAAGGTGGTGATGTACTGGGCTTAGCAATGAATGGAGTTCTCATAGAATGCAAACGTAAGGGAAAGGTTAAGAAAACAAAAATTGGTTCTAATAGAGAGAGAAATGGGGGTGATGCTTGGGAAACTTTGGCATCTCAGGTAGAAAATCGAAAGGAGGAAGGTTCATTGCCTATTGAGGGTTCGAGTGGTTCTTTGGATCAAGAGGAAGATTCATCATCTTGTGTTTTTCAGAAGGCACAATCTGGTTCAATATGGAAGTCTCATATGAATTCATGTGCAAAGCAAAGTAGTAGGTTTCATAATTTGGAGGATGGGTTGAGTCCTACCTCTGAATTTATTTCAGAGCTTTCCAAGTCTGTGGTTGCAAGGATGCATGGAACTGCTTCTGCCTCAAATGTAGTCTGCACTGATCTGAAAGCTGAAGAAGGTTGTACTGTAATCAGTGGTTCGAGTCCATCAGATTTTGTCTCTGAACATAGTAAGACAGTGAAACACCAAAGCTTAGATAATGGTTTTTGTCAATCTTCTAATTTTATGGAAGGTATTTCTGATGAAAATAGGAAGTCTAGTTGCCAAAGACATGCTAGATCAGTAGAAATTATTTCCCCACCTTCAGTATTTCAATGTACAGTGATTCAAGATGAAAGAATGCTAGACCCTGGTGTCTCAAATGTTAAAGAAAAACATATGGTGGATCCTTGTGCTTCAAATAGAGTTTGTGATGAAAATTGTTCCTTTTTTGGCCAAGTGGATAGCTTGGATGCTCAATCTTTGAAAGATAGTCTAAAGCTTTGTTCTATCTTAAAGGTATGCACTTTGGCCCATGATGTTGTGAAAGTGCCTACTTCTGCATCTGTGCAGTTTGAAGTCATTGATGGGTTTGGTGAGCTAAAGTCTGACAAAGATTTAAGGGATGTATGGGACCATCAACATCTGGATAGAGCTGATAAAACTGACACCGCAGTTGATTTTGATCAATGCCAACAAGCTTCCTTGCATGTTCAAGCCCACTTGACAGACTCTACTTCTGCTTCACCTAAGATTGAAGAAACATATGGTGATTGTGATGGTCCAAATAGTTATGGTGAGAAGTCATATCTTGCTTCAGTTTCTCCCAAAAAGGAAAATGCTGAAACACCTGACGGCAAGTTATCTTTGAGTACTCCAATGTCTGCCGAAGTCGATAAAGATGCATGTAACTACAACATGAATTGCCAAGGGAAGTTGGAAACTTTTGTTCATCCAAACAAGTGTTCCATCTCCATTCAAAAGTGCAGTCCTGTTTTGCACCAAAGTATACATTCAGAGGATGCAACAAAAGTGAACTGTGTTCCAATTCATGATTATCTTTCCATCAACGAGGAGACTAATGGAGCCTCTTCTCTGTCTATAACCCCAGAAGAAAACGAAAGTTACCCAGAAGATGCAGTATCCATTCCTGACTCTGAAATCAAAGATGGGAAGTTATCATCAGTTCAACGTGGTGCAAGGAAGGCCAAAAAACGTAGACTTGGGGACATGGCTTATGAAGGGGATCCTGACTGGCAAATCTTGATAAATGATCAACGTTATCAAGAAAATGACCAGGTTGTGGACACTGACAGATGTTTTAGACTGAGAGAGAAATCAGATTCCTCTTCAATTAGTTTCAAAGAGGCTGAAAATGGTGGGGCAGCAGCAGTTTCAGTTGGATTGAGAGCCCATGCTGCTGGTCCAGTTGAGAAGATCAAATTTAAGGAGGTCTTAAAACGCAAAGGTGGGCTTCAAGCATATTTGGAGTGCAGGTTAGTCATTACTTGTGTTCTGAGTTGTGTATGAGTGCTCTGCTATACTTTCTTATCTTTAGTTTATAAACACTAGTTCTAGTATTTTCTTCATTGTCAACTAGTTGATACATTGCATCTGTTTGTTGCTGATACATTCTCACTGTTGTTTGATTTTTTTCTCGTTGAATTTGTTCTTTCCTTATATTTTGTGATTGCAAAGTATGTGTTTTAAATTGATTGGCCTCTATTGCCTAAACCGCTTAAATACCTCATTTTCTTCTTCTTCTCCTGAATGCTAATGCCTGGTGGCAGAAAGTGGATCCTCTTATGGCAGCATGCATGGATTGTAAACCAGTTATGGACATTTTCTTATTTCCAAGAAATAGAATGTATCTTAGCTTTGCATTTTGCAAAACAACTTTGCTGGTCTATAGCAGATTATGGTTATACAGGTTAAAGAAGATCTTTGTTTGAGTAATGAATCCCTAGCAGGCAGTTACAGGCTTTAGGGAAGGAAAAATTAGAAATAGAGAGACAGAGAGGAATAGAGAGCAGGAAATGAGAGAAAGATAGGAGATTTATCAGAATTCTTGATGTGGAATATTGATTACAGGTGATCAATACAAGTTCTAATAGCTGTATTTATAAAGTACTCAACTGATTTCAGTTGGAATGTAACTGTTTCCGCCAATCCATCTTCTTGTAACAGATTCTATAACTACTTCCAACATCCAAAGCATATCCAGAATCCAGACACCTAAAAACAGTAATGTAACTCCCTCCTAACTCCCACTAGACTCCTTACTAGACTGTTTATATGTAAAACAAGCTTCTATGCATACATTATATCATGATATAAAAAAAAGTAGTATCATCATTCTTTTCTAATTCTATTTGTTATCTCATTTAGATTCTTCATTTTTCAGAAACTATAATTTGCGACTCTTATGTTAATATTTTGTATTGGTTTCTAAGAATGTGCTACTAAGATGGTTACCAATAGTGCGGCTTCCCCTTTTTCTGTGTCATCTTTAATTGCTGCCAAGTAACTGAGTATGTGCTTTCCAGTTCATTTCATTAACTAGATGCTTCACCTGTTTCGAATTATTAATGAAATTTATTTGGATCTTCATTTTCTGAAATTGGTTTTTACAGTTGTTGTATTTCTTCTTTAAAAACAACATCTGATTATAGCTTCTAATCTTCTGTGCTCCTTGATTGGAGATTGTACATGTTTACCTTCATATAACATTATTCATTATCACATTTTTAATGTCCCTGCCAACTTTATTTTTTAATTTGAATAGGCTAGATATCATGCGATTGGTGAATATATCTTGAGTTTGTTTTCTCTATTTTTTATTTGTTTTTTACTGGCTATTCCTGGCCAATGAAATTTATTTTGTTGATGCAATGCAGGAATCATATTTTAGGTCTTTGGAGTAAAGATGTTACCCGTATTCTGCCTCTGGTTGACTGTGGTGTCACAGATGCTCCTTCTGAAGAGGAACCATCTCGTGCTTCTCTAATTAGGGAAATCTATGCATTTCTTGATCAGAGTGTAAGTTTATTTGCTATTTACAGAATATTAATTTTGCATTTTCATTGTTAAAAGTACGCCTTAGATGCAAGGTGCACAAGGCTCCAATCCTAACCCCTGTTTTGGTGGGAATAGCAAGCCTCAACTGCTAGGTGCACAAGCTTCTAACTATGACCCCTGTTTTGTTACACACCTTGTTTTAGGCACAAGGCTCTAGGAAACTTGCATTCTTAGTTTCCATTGCATAGGCTTATACAATCA
>CAOGCB010200078.1:0-10082 GCA_948266635.1 Cnidoscolus chayamansa | reverse complement strand
AAAAGAAAAACAAAAACCCACAAATTATTCCAAATCATTAGCTGTCGAGGCTGGTGTGGCCCGCCCTCATTGAAATTGAGAAGCCACCAGGAATCTTCATGATTTTTATAGTGATTATTATAAACCCTATTTCTATAACCTTGTTCATTATAGCCGTTAAATCATTTTTTTTATTTTTTTGTGTGTTTTCCTATTTGATTTTATAGTTTTCTTGGCAGTAGAGTGAGGGTGATGGTGACGAGAATGGGAATGAAAGGGGCGGAGATGGAAATACAAAGAAAGTCGGCTAAGATCAGAAAGAGGGGTTGGGTTGGGTTGATTTATTTATTTATGATGGAAATAGAAGTGGACCCCAATTGGGCACTAGACAACATCTGCATGTGCAAATATTGAGCAGATAAACACATCTTTACGGGGCCCACCTACTGTCTCAAAATTATCTAAATCAAACTTTTGTTCATGATTGAGGCCTTTTCCTCCCTCCCTTTTTCTAAAATTTTTAATTTATATGTTTTTCCTAAATTATTGTGTAGAACATAAAAGACAAATGAAAAGGAATATACAGATATATACGGACATGTAAGAAATTGAAATTGAATCGAGCTTTTTTTGGCTTTTTCTTTCATGTGTTTTCAGTGGAATTGCCCTTTTCCTTTTGACTCTACTCACTTCTCAGCCAATCAAATACTCATTTCAGAACGACTTTATATTAATTTGGTCTTCAAACACTTTGCACCGACAGATCCCATTCTTATCATTTTCTAAACTAATTCCCATAAATAAAATTGAATTTAGCTTGTACCAAGTTGATTTTTCTCTAACATGCACTTAATCAGCTAAGAAAAAAAAAATTATCCTAAAGAATAATATGTAATTGAGTTTGGTTTGTCAGCTTGTAAGGCCATAACGTGGCCTTGACCTAAGCGATGTCCCAGTTCACAGCTCCAACAATATCAATTTATAAATTAATTAAAACCCATAAAACAGATGCTTATGATTAATCTCCCATCCATACTTAATCATATACTCGTGAGATAATCATATGCAAGCACATGTGGTGTTTCCTCTCGTCAACCATTCCCTTACTATTAATTATTACTCAAATCTCAAGAATAAGCTCAGTTGGTATGGATAATTAAGCAATATATATACCCTTACCATTTGTCAATTGATTAATCATATCCTCATGCTTCCTTCCATGGCGGCGGGGTGGCAATTGATTCTGGGTTTTGCTTTAATTCATCTACACGTTTCAATCCACAAGAAATTTTTTTTATAAACAAATCACGAGAGAATGTTTTATAGTTTTCAGAGTTGTAATGTTTTTATCCAACAGAACTGGTTGACTTACTTATTAGTGGATGATTGAGTTTTGCATTTACCTTGCAAGTTGCAACTTGTAATAATTTGAGGGTAGTTTTGGATGATCAACTTGCATGATTTTTTTTTCCAGGAAACTAAGGAAAGAAATACGTAGATTAGTGTGCTGTCTATGATCAATCGCTTTTGAGACATTAAAGAGAGATAATGAAAGTACAAACATAAACATACACTAAATTTACGAGTAAACTTTGAAAATGAATACATAAAAAAGAAAAAAGAGGAAGCACCGACTATACTTTATAGAAAATAAGAATACAGTGACAACATATACAGAAGGTCTGATGCTAGCTTTTGTGAGATAGAAAATAAGCTATATACTTGAAGATTATTATTATTTTTATTTATCGTATTAATCCCTCCAATAATAAATGGAGAAGTTAGATGAGGGTTTGGTGTTGGTGGGCTATTATTTGTTTTTATTGAATTATAAATGCGTGTGACAAGTCTAGTTGAATCCCACACAGGACCATTCCATCAATCATTTTGATCCAAAAATAATGCCAAAAAGAGAAGAACAATTCTGAGCAGGGAAATTTGGTATGATTTATATAATAAACATCTGTTGAATACACACCAAAACCCTTCACAATATATATATAAATATAGGATTTGTACTATGCTTCGATCCTTCTCGTTTCAGTCTTCTACTTAGTTATATAGTTTTTTCAGCACTCAAACCGCTGAAACGCAAAAGTACTAGTGCAGTGTGCCTCAACTTGAAATAATTATATACAGATAATGAGAATATATAGATTTACTTGCGTTGATGGGTAAAATTAACGTGAAATTTGAAAGCAAAAAGCAGTAACGTAGTAACGTAGTAACGTGGGGTCCTGACGATAGAGGCCGTTCATGGGTGGGACCCCCCTAATGAGTAGGCTATGACGTAATGCATAGCTTGTAAAAAGGTAAGAAAAAATAAAAAAGATAAACCCACAATACATAATGATTGATTATCATTACCATGCAAATGCATTTATGCGAAGTTCTCCATTTCCACCTCTATTTAGCAACCACGTTCTGACTAACTGCAAATTGCTTTCAAGTCTTATTTATATATATATATATATATATTCATCAGCCAACCCAGGAATATCTATGTGTCCTCTAAATGACGTCATTAACAACAGTGATTGTCGGCAAACCCATTTTTAGGCAGTTTTACTGTTGGAATTCATGTCTACGGTGCTCTCTTGTCTGCCGCTATTATATAACCCACATCTTTTATTTTTAGTTTAACGAAAATTTCGCAACTAAGCTGCTACTCCCTTAAAAAGAAAATGAAATTTATTTGAAGTATAAGAAAAGGGTTGAGATGTAAAAAGAAGCATGGCCCGCCAACCTCCAAAGATGGAAAGATTTTGTCGGAACGGTTCAATGATTGCCCAAAGAAGCTTTGGTTTGTTAATTTTTTCACACAATTTTTTACCCACCAAAAATACACCCTTTTTAATTCATTTTCAGCGAAAAGAGAAAGAAGAAGACTAAAATGCGCGCTCGCCAACACGTGTGTGCTGTCCTCAATTGGGACCCATCAACTACCTCAGCCAACTGTAAATCCAACGTCACATCTTCTTTCGTACTTCCACGTCAACCTCGCTATCCGTGTAGCTGTCCACACCTTATTGGTGGCTATAACCTTCTCCTTCGGACCAGCTGATCTTTGATGTTTGGATCCCACGACAATAATTGCTACTTTTTTACGTGCATATTTAGCCTTAGCCATATTTCTGCATCTACCCAGTTACCGAATGAAAAATTTTATGGGTATAGAATAAATATAGTAAAATTAAATAGGATGAGTTATATGCATTAATGATGAGAGGGTCCAGGAGGTATGATTGGAGGGTCCAAATAGAAAATGGTAAAATAGTGGATAAAGGGATATTATTGAAAGGTGGAGAAGCAGAAGCTGGAGCCAGAGATAATTCATTGCATAAATAATGATGGGTATGTACGTACTAGGGTTGGTTTATAGTATCAGAAATAGGGCCTTCTGGCGATTTGGAAATATCCATATAGACAATGAATGGAGGATGGTCGCTGTTTGATTTGCTACATTTCTCTTCCATGACCATAAATAAAATTATAGGTGCATCGTTGTCCACACGACTGGGTCTGTCCCATCTCTGTTTTGGAATTTTATTTCTTCTTTACCTGTTCGTTTTTCAAACTCATTAATTGCTCCAAGGGATCTTTAACAATCTTTCTTCTTGCTCTCAGTTTATGCTTTTCTTTTCCATATCTTCAAATTACTTTCTATGTGGAAACTTACTACGACGTATATATGTTTTTTGTGAATAAGATGAACAGCTAATTAATTATCCTCAATTGGTTCTTTAAGGTTTTCTTGAGTGTTATGGACATGTCATATTCTCATTATAGTATTAAATACATAATTCCATCTTTTGCCTTTCAAATATGTGATTATATATGCTTATATCATGACATATAATAATAAGAAATATGTTGTAAGAGTATGCATATAGGACACAGGCAATATACCAAAAAAAAAACATAGGAGGAAGGAAGGGAGGAATTGATGGGATATAAGTGAAAGTAAGAGAAGGAAAATTGAAGATTCTAATGAATATAAAAATTGAATTCAGGAGAATAATCAAGATGTCCTTGAACATATACATATCTTTCCAAAAAGGATGACAACCGATTGACAAGAAAGATCAACCATCGGCTTTGTGGGATAATGTGATTATACATTGTGTTTAGTCCTGATTAAGTGCCCTAATCACTATGGCTTGCTTTCATGTTAATGGCCCAAGATTTAAGATTACATGATGACCCACAATCTCTCTTAGTCTTAGGGAGCACACCACGTTCCTTCACCTTCTCAAGCCCCCCCTTCCCTTCCCTTCCACTCAAAGATGGAAGGGTCTATTCAAGATGCCACCTTATTGTATCCCATTCAATAGGCCCATTTTATATAACATGCAACATTTGCACATGCACCCTTGTGTATTTTTCTTAAACCTTCAATTCCAATCATATTAGCTTTAATCATACCCAACCCACCAAAAATCAAAATGAAAAACCATGTCTTTTTCATTAGCTAATTAATTCTCTCTTTCAACAGTTAAAAGATATTGATAAATTGACTTTTAACCAAATGCAAGACAGCAACTCATCAAGGTTGGATTCATCAAACCCTTTTAATTAAATCATCAAAAAGTAGTGTCAGTGAAGAGTTTTTCAAGTTCTTAACTTGGAATAATTGCATTTTCGAACGTTAGTCAACTTGCATGGCAGATTACATCATTGAGCTCGTTTAAGTTGATAATTAATCTCCCTGATGATCCATAATCATACATAGTCGGCAATAGATGCCAATCAATCCAATTATAATGATTAAAAGTAAGGATTACATCTGAGAACCATTTTATTACTTGAAAGCCTCTGCATAGTAATACATATTATAAAAAAAAAGGAATTACTGGGTTCGACGCAATACAGCTTGAGCAAATTCTTTGGTCCTTGGATTATTCAATACATCACGGATACTTCCACTTTTCACATTGGCTTCTTCTTTGGATTGCTTCCCAGACCCACTGTGTCCAACTTGAGAAGAAGATTCTTGCTGTTTTATGAAGTTATAAGATGGTGAAATTGCTGGGAGTGGGACTCCCTTCTCTGCATATCCTTGCTGCTCGCTAGAACCACCTACGTGCATGAAATCATAGTACGTTGGATCTTTCTTTTCCATCCTTCAACTCCAACCCACTCACCTCTCTTCCTCTTACCTGTGTGTGTGCCTCTTTTCATGAAGACCATGGCGTCCTGAATAGGAAGCAAATTTCAACGTCTTAGGAAGAATTCCCATTAAGGAAGAGATTCCACACTCAAATCTATCAGAATTAATCTAAATGAATATCCATTTAATAATAGATATTTTTTTTATTAAATATAATGGATTTTTTTTTAAATTTTTAAAAGCAATAATAAAGAGTATGATCTTCATTTATTTTATTTTAATATTTATTTATAGCTATAAGAATTGTTGAAGAAGCCCATAAGAGGCCTGTGGATTGAAGTCACTTTGGGTCATGAGAAGAAGCGTCGAAGCCACCATGAAAATCCATAGGCTGAGAATAATATCGAAATGGATGATAGATCTACCCTAACAAAACAATTATGCATTTTGAATTTCTACGAGATATTTTAATAATTAGTTAATAAAAATGAATATAAAGATAAATAACTGATTATTTGAGTTGTCAATTTGTATTGATTAGTCATAAACGTGTTGTATTAATATATACCTATAATATTAAAATAACTAATTCGAATACGATCCGTTTAATTAACTGTGTCAAGATGTTAAACCCTAACATAAAAATGATTATAAAACGGGTTATAAAGATTATTAAATTATTATTATATTATATAATACGATATTAATTAATTTAAATAAATAATTATTTTCAATGTGTTAAAATAAATTAAAATTAAATAGTATTATTTAAATATACTATTAATATTCATATAACTATTATTTAAATTTAAATATTTATAAATCAACTAAATTTATAAATATTTATATGAAATAAAATAAATAAGATGATTTTATATTTTATAAAATATTTAAATGAATCAATATAACATATATTATTTATTATTTTATTTAAATAAATGTATTATGATCTAATCAGATTAAGCAGATCAATCCGTTTAAATTTGTAAAAGAATCGACATATTTATAACTTGAAACAATTTAATATAAATACAAATCGGGAGTTATAATTCGCTAATAATTATGATGTAATCAGAAAGTAATAAACTTACTCCAAAAATGAGGTTTGCGGATAGAGTATAAAATGGGTAAATGTAGCAGCTATTAATTAGTGGTTATATATATATTTTTTTTACCTGAAATTGAATCCTATTCACGTATCATCAATTCATTAAATAATGATAAATATTTATTTTATAGATGAAATTCGAATTCTCAATAATAATAATTATTTATATAAGTTTCACCAATTTTATTTACAATAGTTCCTTTTATAAAATAGAGTATGTATCAATGGACAATACATAATCCAAATAATTATCATAATTTTTTTTTAATTTAAGGTATATAAATTGATGAGCATGACTATTTTATATCAATATCATTAAATTTTTAATTTTGAAATAGTTTTGATAAATTGATTGTCTGAATATTTTATAAATGACTTTATTTTTGTTTTCATGACATAGTAGCTACTAAAAGTATCAACCTAAGTGAAAATAAATATATACAAGGCCTGAGGCCTGGCCAGTAAGCCTTTTGAGCTTAATGGTAATGGAATTTTGAGGTCTCTAACTGCGTGTGTACACAAACCTCAATTGATTCATGGATATCTGTGTGCCTAAAGATTGTTCGTTGTTTCAGAGCTAATATTCTGAACTACAGGAAGTGAGCTAGGTGGTGGAGTTGGAGGACCCTCCAGCCAAAGGAATGAAGGGGAATGGAAGTCCAACAATCGCTGAATTTGAGAACATCGCTGGACTGTAATTACCAACACCCATCGGGAGTCTCATAGCCATCCCCATGTTAGATAACTGTGCCAAATGTGTTGCCTGCTGTATGTATTGAATTCCAGTAGGTACAATCATCGGAGTCACACAAGTTTCGGTACCCAGCAGTGACATCATCTGCTTCAGTTCCAGATATCTTATTCAGGTTAATTACCCCTCTACGATTAAGATCATGATGTGTCTCTACTAAAACATAATAACTCTTATATATACCTGTAGTTGAAGCTGCAGTGCCTTTAGATACTCAATTGTCTTGTCAAGCAATAAAGCTTTATCCATCTTTGAACCCCTCTACATATAGCGAGAGCAGAAGATAAGCAACAAAGTTATAAATCCAAGAAAATTTTCTACTGGGTTACGTACATACATGGTGGTTTATATATATACCTTGGAGGAATTAGGTATGAGAGCTTGTAATGCACGCATCTTCTCTTTGATCTTCTCTCTTCGATCCTGTTTGATATGTTATACAAGGGCATAATTAGATTTACAAGATTTTATTTATTTATTTATTGTTTTGGGGGGTTTGGGGTGAGGGGGATTCGCAATAAACTCACCCTTTTACACTGATTATGGACTTGTTGGCTTCTTCTCTTAGCACCTACACGACCAGATGCTGCTTTTGGAACTTCTTGATCTCCCCCGCAAATCTGCAGCAAAAGCATGAATAGCCTCAGTTGCATCAGATATAGGAAACGAATCACAGGTAAGTTTTACATACTTCCCTAATTGGAGACATCATCTCTTCCTCGTCTTGTTGTTTCCTTTTCACAGAATGACTCGTATCATTTGAAGCTTCCCGAGAGCAAATTGAAGTACCTGCAGCCAATTGATCTTTACATTTTCTTCTGTCAGGATTAACTCCATTTTCTGTATTTACCGATGAATTTGAATTTGAAACAGGAACTTCATCTCTGAACCGCTTTCTTCGAATTTCATTTTTGTAGACAGGAGCTTCTGATTGCTCATCTGGGGGTGACTCGTCCGATGGATTAGCAATCTGCTGTATCTGGTCTTTCTTGATTGGAACTAGATCTGGATGGTTATGGAAATCTTCAGCACTTCTTCCACGTTCTTTATCCAGCAATAATAGTGCCTTTTGACCTGCAACAGGAGTATCCACCGTCCTCTCCAGTTGCTTAACTCTTAATGAACTTGAACAACCCGCTTGTACGGTTGCACCTTGGTGCTGGTCATCAGCTTTAGGGAGCCCTCCAGGTGAGACTTTCCTTGACACCAAGTTTTTCTCAGGTCCTGAAGTAAGATGCTGCAAATTAGGGTTCGGAAATCTATCCAGTGGTTGGTTCCCATCGGCAATCATTCTACTAATCGGAACAGATGCATGGCACTTCTGAAAGGAAGACTCATCTAACTTGCTTAAATTTTCGTCTGTGCAGTCGGGGACAATTTGGGATTCTGCGACATCATCATTAGTGTTGTTATTTCCCATAATAAAGTTGAGATTGTTTTCGTAAGAACGTGGAAATAAGTGATCACGATGGCGATTATGTTGCACAGAATGCTCATAGTTGGAGAGTTCCTTACCTCTCAAAGGAGAATCTTCAAAGTCCAACAAAGAATTCAGAATCCCTAATTTCCGTCTCTTTGAAGTGTTTAAATTTTGGCTGCCACAAGTTTCAAGTCGAGGGTTAGGAGAGTGAGAAGACAAACTGATGCATGGGGGAGTAGTGGACCGTCCCCGCATCAGAATCTGACCATTTCTCCATACCAGTTCCACAAATTCACCAGTCCTGCATCGATCGAAAATGCCGTCAAAATAACGTACATACGCACAAAAGAAAACAAGTTTATTCTAAACGTGCATGATTAGAAAGAAAAATAGTAACTTACATGGAAGCTAAACGGGTTAAATTTGATTCAGCCGTTTCTCCTTGGATCGGAATGAACAATTTATTTTATGCATACGCACTCGAGAGAAATAGGAGCAAAGAAAACACTACGAAATGGATCAATCTATTCTCCTTTATAAAGGAGGGTTATGAAGGGGGGAAACGACAGCAAAATTGTGAAGGATAATGGCGAAAAAAAATCCTGATAGGATATCCGGAGACACAGTAGCCGAAAGGATAGGACCTATCTAAAAGGGCATAGTACTAACCTGGGCTGGTCCAAACCTCGACAGAAATATAAAGAGCAGCGAATGCTTCCCAAGAAAACAAGCAATTTGGACTGAGCACATATATCTGACACATGGAGTTTAGGATGCTAATCGGCCACGACATAGGTTTGGACTCTGGACCCATTTTATCATCCAAGACGTCTCTATCAAGTGCTAATCTGTAACAGTAAGCTCATCATCCTTGGACGAAGAAGACCCATCAACTTTTTTTTGTTCACGTGCTCGTTATTCCAAATTACCAGCTGCATTCAATTCAACATACCCATTTTTCTTACTAAAAATGACAATGTAATTACAGAATTTAATCATTATCATTAGTTAGTTCTATGGTATATAAATTCAAATGTACTTATACATATAAAATCAAGATCCATAATTATCAAGATTAAGAAAAATCCATAATTATCAGGATTAAGAAGAAGTGTATTGCAGCTATAACCACTATGTAAATATAGTTAGGGCTTTATTAAAAAAAATTATGCTTATTTCAAATGAGTATTTTATTCTATGGAAATTCTTAATTTAACTTTATTTAAAAAAAAAAAGAGAATCCAACTATTCATTTTAATATTTATTTATTAATTAAATGATAACTAATTTTAATTGTAATATTTAATTTATTATTTGTATAATATATAATTTAAAAGTAATATAATCAAATAAGTGAGAAATGTACGAATGAGTTGAGATATTTGTTAAAGAGACAGCAATTAAACCGTTAGATGTGCCCACTGGAAGAATTTCGGAGCGTCCACGTGGACCACAAGTGCTATTATAGAGGGCCCACCAGTTGAAATTGGACGGTGGACAACGACATATTACTATCTATATGATGGCAGAGCAAAACCGTGAACTTCACGTGGTATCCCTGTGGCGTTTCACGTGCCTTTTTCGTTCTGTCTCTACCTTTGTTTCTTGGACCGGAACTGGATGACGAAACCAAATCACCACCATTCGTCTTCTTTTTAAAAAAAAAAAAAAAATTATTCTTGATACTAGCTGTTTGATTGGTCAAATATATTTA
>CAOGCB010200038.1:0-14430 GCA_948266635.1 Cnidoscolus chayamansa | reverse complement strand
AAAAATATAATCTTTCTTTTTTATCTCCCCATCCCCCAAAATTCCCTTCTTCCGATTTTAATGTTCTTCTGTCAACTAAGATTGTATTACAGTTTCTAGATTTTCTTTTACCAAGGAAAGAAACAAAAACAAATGTCTGCTATTAGGAGCATGATAATCCGGTCCAGGTCCCGCCGGGTGGTGCAGGAAGGATTGGCGCCGGCTCCGGAGGTGGATCACTGCCAAGGAGGGGATACGTCGTCCTGGGCAAACATGCCACAGGAGCTCTTAACAGAGGTTCTATTGAGAATAGAAGCATCAGAAAGCAGTTGGCCACCCAGAAAAAGCGTCGTGGCTTGTGCTGGTGTTTGCAGGACCTGGAGACACATCACTCAAGATTTAGTTAAAGTCCCTGAACTTTCCGGCAGGCTTACTTTTCCCATTTCTGTCAAGCAGGTAACCCACTTACGCATATAGTTGATAAAAAAAATTATATTAATGAAGCTAATTTAACATTGGAAAAGCTGCTCTCCTTTTTTTTTTTTTTTTTTCTTATTTGCATTTAGCAGCGAGATTACGGGTTTAGTACAAATTATGGGCTTATGAACTCGGTTCAATCGTTTCCGGTTGATGTTTTGTATTTCAGAAACTTTTTCTGGGAGGTTATTTTTGGGGGCTGAATGTAAATTCTGTGTTTTGACACTTGTAAAAGCTGTTCTTATGTTGGTTATTTTTTCTTCCCTCAAAGAATGTTTTCCATAGTGTAGTTATGGTTGCAATCTAATGGCAACATGCTTACTAGGGCTAATTGTGGAATATAAGGAACTGTGATTTCTTTTTTGGGTAAACCTAACTGGTTTCTATTAACTCTAATATTTTATATTTTTTGCCTGGTGATTCAATTAGTCACTTGTGGTTTATTTGAGAAATATTGATTTATGCATGTTTTTTTTTTTTCAGTTTGTGGTATAAAATATGTTATGGATAAGCAATGACTTCCTGTTCATCTATGATAACTGTATATATGAAAATTGTGGGGGAAATATCTGTCTGTCTCAAGCCTTGTCATGTTGTTTATGGAATTTTGATTCTTCAGGATATTTCTGGATGGAATTTTCAACAGTTTCATCTAAATACTAATTGCCTGGAGGTGGGACCAAACCACCTTTATTCTAGCATGACAATTTCTCAATTATTCATGATGTTTACACTGGATATTGCTGGAAAACTTCCATAATGAAGTGGTGCATGCCTTTTAGGGACCACCTCTTGCTTCAGTAGAGCTGTCCATTGATATTACCTGCAACTTTGTCAAAACTGATATGGATCTTTTCATCTGTGGTTTGTAAATTTCCTTATTATGACAAATGTTAGTAATATTTTGTGCCCCGACTTACATTCTGATTAATGCCAATGCTGATGAACCTTCTCTTCCTTAAGAGATGCTGTGGGTTGCAACATGAGAACTGCTATGATGGCTGCCTTGAAAACTTAGGTTTCATTATCAACTTGTTTTTCCTTTGGAATCTCAGTCATGCATTTTCAAATTTTTTTGCCATTGTTTTCAGCCTGGTCCAAGGGATTTTCTCCTCCATTGCTTTATAAAGCGGTGCCGGTCCACTCAGACATATTATCTTTACCTCAGTTTAACTAATGGTGAGACTTTGGTTCTTATTAGGTATTTCATCTGAGATTACTTGTACAGCAAATTGCAACTAATTAAACCATTTGGCTATGCACCAAAATTCTATATAGATATAATGAATTGTGAGGGAATGGCTGTCTCATTCCTAGTTCCTTTCTGAGCTGTTGCAAATTGACGATATGCATTTGTTTTTCCCTAATGCAGCACTTGCTGATGATGGAAAGTTCCTTCTTGCTGCACGCAAGTATAGACGGCCCACCTTCACTGATTATATCATCTCTCTAGATGCTGAAAATATGTCGAAGGGGAGTAATGCTTATGTTGGGAAGCTAAGGTGTCATATGAATTCCATGTAGAATAAGCCTTTTATTTTGTCTTCTTATTTGTTAATATCCTTAACACCTTCTCTTCTTTTTGGCAAGATCAAATTTTTTGGGAACCAAGTTCACAGTCTTTGATGGACAGCAACCTCATGCTGGGGCCAAGATGACAAAAAGTCGCTCCACTAAGCTAGTAAATTTGAAACAAGTTTCACCTAGGGTTCCTGCTGGCAACTATCCTGTAGCTCACATCTCATATGAACTGAATGTGTTGGGTTCCAGGTAAGATCTTAGTAGATGCACTTTCAATTAAATTTTCTTTATAAGAAACAGAGTTGTTGTTCCTTCTCCTGTTCAGTGTCCCTCCAGTAAATTTGTAAAGTGTGATTTTCTGCTAGCAGTAGCACAACCAAATTACTTAGCGTGCTTTTCTAGAGGCTAGCTAATACTTTACAAACTTCATTCTATACAAAAAGCAGGGGTCCAAGGAGAATGCAGTGCATTATGGATGCTATTCCTTCCACTTCAATTGAACCTGGTGGAGTGGCTCCCACACAGACAACGTTTTCTCATCACAATGTTGATTCAGTTCCATCACTCCCTTTCTCCCGTTCAACATCAATCCGTACAGAGAATTTTTTATTAGGACCTTTCTGCAGTCAGAAAGATGGAGCTCTAGTACTTAAAAACAAGGCTCCAAGGTGGCATGAACAGCTTCACTGTTGGTGTTTAAACTTCCATGGTCGAGTAACTGTTGCTTCAGTTAAAAACTTTCAGCTGGTTGCTACCCCAGAAAATGGACCTGCTGGTCCAGAACATGAGAAGATCATCCTTCAGTTTGGGAAAGTGGGGAAGGATTTGTTTACCATGGATTACCGATACCCAATCTCAGCATTCCAAGCATTTGCAATTTGCATCAGCAGCTTTGACACCAAGATTGCTTGTGAATGATGACATAGATCATACAGGTTTGAAGTCTCTTATTGTGCATCTAAAACTCTAGAAATAGGGAGGGCGGCCACAGGTTGGTTTTGGGTCAGAACCAACGGATTTGGTTCCTGGATCTTGGTTTCAGTTTGAATTTGACCTGGGATAAGTCAATCCAATTATTAATTTTTATTTTCCATTTTAGGACAGTTTGAACTAGACTACTATCATTGATAATATTTAACAGGTTTGTTGGGTACCTTGAATTTCATGTATATCTTATATTTCTAGTTCCGGTCTTAGGTTTAATGGGGTCGGTTACAGACCTGAACCAGACTGTGGCTCTGTTTACCTAGAAGTGGCATTATATATATGTAGAACTAATGAAGGAGATATTAGTGAAACTTCTCATACGACAAAATGGAAATATGATAATGGATTCCATATCAAGTCTTGCTGGGTTTTCCATTTGATGATTCGATGGAACCATTAAATGGAAAACATTTTAACTATATTATACATACACTGGCCCCCATTCGAAGACCTTGATAAATCCTGCTGTTGCATCAAACTTCAAAATGGATGAGCGTGCTTAGGTTTATAGTAATTCTCTATTGGAACTGTCTAACACCATACAAGTTAATGATAAAAGATGAATATCACTTTATGAATAGGAAAGTTAACCACATCCAGTGGCTAATTTCTGCTCCCTAGCATAACTGACCCCCATCATCTTTTGGTCCAGGGGCAAAGTTTGAAGGTTCAAGGTCCAGGCGATGATACAATAAGAGACTGCAGCTTGTTTTGGCAGGCGAAGATTGCATATGGAGCATAAATTTGCAAGTAAATGGAAAGAAACTGCAGCCTGTGATTCTTTTGGTTTGGAAATCAATCAGTTGAGTACAAGACCGAGGACTCGAAGCTTAGAACATTGACTTGGAACTTTGTCATTCACGGTTCCCAGTAAATTTGCTGTGTATATAAATAATAATAGTGTTCAAGTACACCTGCATTTTGTAACGCATTAACTTTTATTCTTAAAACAGAAATGGAGGATCATAACTAGAAATGGAATGGTAGAATTACTAGAGAAGTTTCAGATTCATATAGCTGTTGCAGTAACTTATGAAAATTTGGAATGCGTATATGATATATTAGTCAAAACAAGTAAAGAAGGATGTTGTCACCAGTAAAAAGAAAAGGATTCAAGACACATCTACAGTGTCACTCAAAAATTCTTTTGGATGGTTTATGAACCTGCTAGAATTGCAAATAACTATAAAAGCCAAAAATGCTTTTTTTTTTATTTATTTATTGTTTTTCATTTATAAGTTTTGTGCTTCAGGTGATCTGGTTTGTTCGAATTAAGGCAATGTTGAAAAAGGTTGTCCGACTTCAAACACGTCCAAGAAGAGATCTTACGTTAGGCTTTCGCCTGAATTGCTGCAAAACCGTGAAGGCTGAAGTATTAACTTAATTAAGCCATGAGGATGATAGAAAAGGCCATCGTTAGGCAAATAATCTCTTACTTTACAACTACAATTCTCGTATGCTTTGCTATAAGTAATATTTTCATATCTGCATTATACACTAAGCTGCTTGCATTTGAATGCTTGATTCTGAACTTGTCTGTAGAGTTTCTGCAACTTTTTCTTCCCGAGGAAAATCATCTGCATGCTTTTCTGGTTGATTAAGGCTTCTAACAAATTTGGTGAAGGCGGGAAAATGCTCTGGTGAGAAAAACTCAGCTCCCATTCTCTGATACGTGAATGAGTCTACCAAATTCTCACCCGAAGTATTATTCTTCATCTGCTCAAAACGATGGGGATCTTTAGAAACCAATGAGTTCTGCCCAGAAACATCAACCCCATACTTTCTGCAAGCTGCTCTAATTTGTGCAAGTAACAATTCTGGGCTTGATAGTGAACCCTGAGGCTGATCCTCATCTGACAGGTCCATTCCAGGCAAAATCATGTTACAAGAATTCCTAGCAAACATCTTTGCAACTTCCTCATAGCCATCTCTACTGTCTGTGTTATAAAATCCAGCCGTTAACTCGGAAGGGTGAGCTCGGGTTTTGTACCAAGAGTGCATGAGTGGGACTTTGCCATAGGTTGTCACAGCAGTGTCAGCAAACTCCGCAGAGGTAACGGAAAGCAGGCGATTTCCGTGAGACAAAAGCTGACTTGAATACCAGGAAAGGAAGAAGCTACCATACGGAGACTCCCATGATCCTCCATGATCCTTGAAGAAGCTGTTGGAGTTTGGCAACTGGTCATAGCTGGGGGAATCATGGGGACCACCAAGTCCCCATAAAGGATTTCCCATTGCATCGGCGTGTTGCTTTAGAAGGTTACGCATATATTTGTCATAACATTGGAACTCCCCAACTCCAAGGATTTTGCTACTTTTACCTACCGGACGGCGATGAGAAGGATATCGTAGTTCACCATTTGGACCAAGTCCCATCGTTATGCCCTTCAAAAGAAGCAATTGATAAGCGACCGACAATGACAATACACCAAATTTTAATATATATTTACTCCTTAATTATAGAGTTAATGTATCAAAACTTACTGTGATTGTGGAACCCATTAAATGCGAGAATGAAGACTTGAAGCTCTTGCAAAATTCCTGGTAAACTTGGACTGGTGTCTTCCCATCGAAAACAGGAAGATCATCAACAGCCAATGACAAGCAATCTCTGAACTGATGCCCTGACCTATCAGCAAAGAAAATACCAGGTTCTGACTCACCAATACGGGATACCCAAACAGGCAGTGGAATTTTAGGTTGTTCATTAGCGTGGAAGCAGAGTGAAACGTGGAGTTTGAGACCAGCACTCTGAACCATCTCTGCAAGTGTAAGGTACCCTTCCCACTCGTACTTGCCCATTGCTTCCTTCTCAGCTATTCCCCACCAGACAGCCATCTCCACACCTTCAACTCCTAATAATTTCAAAGCTTTAAGTCCTACTGAGATAGCTCTAGCATGGTTGACCGTTTTACAGTCAGAAACTGCATCCAGTGGCAGCCCAACGTATAATCTTACGCCATCCAGCTGCAAAAGACCATTATAAGAAAACTTCACGTTAATATCTTGAAGCTAAAACTCTGATACTGGTTACTCCAAAGACAAGCCTACATATATCTCGTTTGCTTTTGTTTTTGAGTTTTTGCAATTTATGAACTTTATAAACACAGTAACAACCTAAACCATCCAGCTTCAACTGACTAGAATTTTTCATCTATGACTTGAAAACGTTAATAAAATTGATTTCATTTGCCATCTCTCAAGCATAAAATTTTGACAAAGCAAAAAATTAAATAAAATTAAACCAGAGTCTAGGATAACATCAAGATCTAAAAAAAGGAAAAAATAAATAAGCAGAAAAATAAGAAGAAAATGAAAGAAAGCATACCGATTTGGACCTGGAAGCACAACCTCGAGTGAAGAGATCGTCGGAGACGACGGGTTCTGATTGGATCGCGTTTAAGGTAAAGCGAAGGTTAGAGTTTCTACTCCACCTCTTTCCTGAATCAAAGAAAGAAACACAAGTAGAGTTTCTTCTAGGAACACAGAACCTAAGCTCTCTATGAACTAATTCGCTTCTGCAAATAGTCGCCTGGGAGCTTCCGATCACAGAGACTTCCATATCCAAAAACGAATCTGAGCAGTATGAGGTGATCTGAAATTCGGCAGGTGATGTGTGTGGCTTTTAATCGGGAAAGAACAGTGAAAAATGAAGTTTGGATAAGGGGAAAATCGAATTGGAAGCGAGAAAAGGGCCGGGAAAATGGAGGAAAAAGAGGCGTTTGGAAATGAAGTTGGAGGTTGCGTTGGGAAAGAAAATGGTGTGGGGTTTTTAATTTATAGACGCGCTTTTTTTCTGGGGCCAATCACGAAGCGTAAGTGGTAAAGAACAAAGGCTGACGCATGTGGAATCTGCCACGCGTCTCTTCTACTGGCTGCCAAAATTTTCCGGCTGCTTTTATAATTTTTTTCTGTTTGCTTTCTACCTCCGTTCAACACCTTGTTTGGATGATTTCTATTTTATTTTCTTATATTTTTCTTGTAAATAATTATCTAAAGAGGAATCTGATTTTATTTTATTTTTTTACATTTTAAAAAATATATAAAATAAATATTATCATTTTTAAACTAATTAATTAAAAAAATATATGTGGAGCAGTGTTGAAGCAATTAATACGAAGGGAAAGGAATGATTAGTTTATTGTGGAAGCAAAGAAAGAAGAGGGAACATGTGGATAAGGGGAAACGGTAACTGACGTGGAAAGTGAAGGGGACAGCTCATGCCGACGACCACATGTAGAAATAATAACAACAAGGGGAAACGCTGAGAACAGTGAATGGATGAGGAGCTGAGTCAAGTCCAGGAGTGCATTGTCATTTTTGTGGATTTAGTAGCATCTGAATGTAATCTTGTTGTCCCTTCCCTTCCCAACAAAACAGTTTTCTTCCTTTTTGATCCAGCTTGGATTCTACTATTACGAGTCTTTATTCTGAAAATCATGAGTTACTGAGATTTTCAACCTAATATTTATCCAACTCCATGAATTAAGACGAATGGTAGGTAGGGCTGAATTGAGTAATGAAGAATGGATGGGCCACATAGCCCAACGAGGCCTTGTGAAACTTTAATATAAATATGCAGTTCATGGCATCCCCCATTAATGGAAACTGTAAGAAATGGAGGTAATTTATTCAACACACACACATAAAGGTATCAGCAATGGACATGTCTGGATTAGTGAAAACAAATGATCAACTAAACATTGTAGATTGTAATGAAAGATGATTGTTCAACAATGTAAATATTATTGCATACACATCAAACAAGCTTTTTTTAACAACACCTAGGGAAGCACTCATAATACCCATTATGGAAGTTCACAAGGATTTGGGATTATGGAGGAGGAGGAGGAGGAGGAGGAGGTCCTCCAGGAGGCCCAGGTAGAGGAGGTCCATGGGGCACTGGAGGGGCTGGGGCTGGGGCTGGCGGTGGCCCACCAAAGCAGTCTTGAAACAACCAGCAACAGCATAAGATGGAGAAGCTGCCAGACAAAATGATATCAGTAACAACTAGTTGTTATGAATTAGTAATAATATTAGCATGCACTCAGAAGCAAGATTGTTTTATAACTTTGCTTTACTTTGTACACAAACATGGCCGCTTCATCACCTTTTCAAATGCGAAACATCTCCTTTATTCGTAACTTCAATAATGAGAGTTGTCCAAGGGATAATTTCCATTAAATAAAATTTAAAAAAAAATCAAATTTCCTTTTTGTCTTGTCCTAAAAGAAAAAGAGATTGTATAGAAAATAGAAATGTTACTGACCAAGATGATACCAAACTAGACAAGCCATTGAAGAAACCTACGGGGAAACCAGGTCCTCCAGGTGGCCTCATTTAGCAAATGAGAAGAACCCAACTTCCAGAAGACAATTGCAAAGGTAGGAAATAGAATATAATACAGTTAGGAGTTGGGAGAGTTAGGGGTCAGGTCAATTGAGAAGTTATAGGTAGCATATGTGTGTATATACATAGGAGGACATATGCCAACTACTTAAAAGTTGGAACAATTGGAGACATGGATGCAACTGCTAAACTTGCCAGTCAAACACCCCTACTAGTCATTTTTCGACCTAACTCGTTTCATGGGGACCCAACAAAGATTTTAAGCTTCACATGTTTGGAAAATGTTGGTTCAAACTAGAAGAGGAAGAAGAAGATGACAAGCAATGAACCTATCTGCTCTGTAAGGTTTCTGAGATCAATACCCATCTTTCCTTGAGTAAGAATCTCTGGTCTATAATAAATACAACAGATAATCACACTATAGTTTTTCTTTTTCAACCTTGTGGGTAAATTGTGGTACTAATACTAACCAGCAAGAACACATGTACAGTGGAAAAGCATTGGAAACTCAGCTGAATAATGATGTCCTGTAATTTTCTTATGGATATCACCCTGTTATCAAGTTACATCACTTAGAGCTGGAAGCATCCTTGCTTCACTAGGAAATTTCTCAAGGCTTTCTTTGGAAGAATGAAAAAAATATCCAATGATCTTATTTCTCCATCATGATGTCTTTATATAATTATATATGATCTTTACTTTTACTATAATTTTCTTTGTCAAATCTAAAGATAGATTTATTTCACAAGTAACTAAAAAGATTATTTCTTCCAAAAGAAATTTTTTTTAATTAAAATATTTAAATTTCTATATCTATTAATTTTCTGAATTAAAAAAAAAGGATAAATTTCTGTGAAGTTCCAAATTCCAAACAGGACATAAGTAACTAAACTATAAAAGTAGATGTGGGAAAGCTTAAAGAATCGACAAAATCAGAGTAAATACCTGAAACACAAAAATCCAAGTTCCCAATACAAATTTATTAAAAAAAAATTTTCCCACCATCTTCGAAAGAAACAAAAGAACATATACAATACGAGAGCAACTTCCCACAATACAAAATGATGTTATAAAGGGAAAAGAAAATTGAATTTAAAAAATATTTTTACCTCTCCTTGCAAATTTAATTGGCTTTCCGGGAAGAGATATCAAAGGCTGGATTTTGCAACTTTTGCAGCCTCATGAATAATAGTCTCTCAAATAAACTGAAATTATATTACATGCCTTCCTTCTCTTTTACCCGAGCTGAATTTTTATCTTTCTGCTTCTTTCTCCTTGGAGCACCAACTGAAGAAGCTGTGTCCACCAATGGGCCCGACCATGTCTGAATAGGTGCTTTTGGATACGAGAAATTCGTGGAACTGAATGGAACTTCAGGGGGATCATAAACAGGATCAATGTGATGTGAAGAGCCCAAAGGATAACCAAGTGCTCCATCTTGGTGAGGTGGAGGAAATTTCTCGCTCTTGCTCTTTGCATTTGCATGTGTTATTAAGCGCCGCCTCTGTTCAGGGGGGAAAACATTATTTAGAAAGAAAAAAAAATCAGCAGCCCAAGCTACTGTATCTTGCATTTGATGATCAAAGATTCACCTGTCTCTTGGCAAAGTCGTAGAGTGATATGATACTAACCCACACATCTTGTTACAAGTCAAAATACAGTTAAATTCACAATAGGACAATTATAGCCCATATGTTGAGGTCACTATTATTTGTGGTTAGATTTTACTAGAAGCATTCACTGGAGAGAAGTGCATATTTGTCACACATCAGGGCTATGGTTTGTTCCATTTCCATGCAAGTCAGGCAACAACAGATATATCCAGCTAACGGAAATTATTTCTTGACATCTTCTTTTTCCCTTAGGACTTGATGAAGGTAATAAAATTCGTTCCCCACCATGCATAGATGTTTTTTGGGTACGTTGAAACTTGAAACCAATGATGACAGCAAATTGTCACAACAACGAAAACAACAAAGCATGCAAATGACATATCAGGCAGCTAATCTGACTTACATCAACATTGGCTTGAAGCTCCGCATTGGCTTCTGGAGCAGGAAATGCCTTCACAGCTCGATCACGTGGACGTGACTTCTTCACACCATCAGCATTAGACTTTCCAGCAGCTCTCAATCTGCATTGATAAATGATTATATTTAAATGTATAATCGTGGGGGTGGGGGGAGATAGAGACGAAATGCTATGAACATTGAAAGAAAGGGAGAGGGAGTAACGGAAGGAAGAAAAGTATAAATTTGAAAGCTCCAAGCTCTTGTCATTGCCACAGAAGCCAGAGACAAACAAAAAAGGATTCTACAGCAGTGAGGTGAGGGGCCAATTAAGCAAGGAAAGATGTATGAATGACTAACATAAACAACTTTGAGCTCACAGAAGCACAGAAAATGCTCCAACTATTTTCAGTAATTAGTGCTATTATCTGCAAAAATTCTAGGAATATAGTGAAAATAAAACATAAGTCTAGCTGACAAGAAAAAGGTTCATAAAGTTATTTAAGCTACCGCACCTTCGAGCTTCTTCATCTCGTAGTTTAGCATCCATCTCCTTGCTTGGAGGATATTTTGGAAGACTAGAAGGCTCACAAGCATACGGCTTGGTAGTAAAGAACTGCAAAACAAGAGAACGATCAATCAAAATGACTGTAATCCACATAAATAGTTGAACAAAAAGGAATTTAATATTTCCTAACATGGGCTCCTAATACTTGCAGAGGCTAGCCAAGGAAGAAGATCTGACTTCACACTCATGAAGACTACTGATAAAAATTCATCATTGGTTAGTTAATTAAATCATTCAAGCGCCATCATAAGTTGACTAGGATATGCTTAAACATGAGATTCACACTGCATTGTTTAACTACCCCAACTTAACAATGTCAATCTCCGCTTAATAGCAAAAGAGATGGATTTATCATGCATTCAATCTTTATAGCAATCATACCAAGATAAAGTTCCAATAAAATATTTGGTTAACATTATACTACAACTTTCGACAAAAAGTCACAGCACTTCATCTGGCATCTTGATCAGCAAACAGTGGTTGTGTCTTTAGCGAAAAAAATAACATAGTAGAATGTATAGTCCCTAATATTGAATTCAAAAAGTATGTTGGGGTTGAACCAGGCTTTAAGAATGGTGAATCTCACACAAAGCATGCATTAAGAGGAATGTCTAGGATCGGAGTCATTCAATTGAAAGTTTAATAAAAGTCCAACCCGGTGCAAGACAAAAATCAAAGTCCACCCTAATTTCTTTGTGTTTGAAACTATGGACCAGTACAAGTTATTATAAGTAACAGATTGAGCATGACATGTCTTAGCATAAATGTCCACAAGAGATGCACATTTACCAATAAGCATCCTTCCCTCAATATCCATTGCAACAGGTGACAACTAAATAAACAGCAGGAAAGGAAATAAAGAAACAACAGAAAATAATGTACCATAAGAAAGAAAAACTCACTTCACTCTTCAGTGCAGCAGTAGCAGTTTGACGTTCCGCTGGGTCAATGGCAAGAAGGGTCTCAATTAGGGGCAGTGATGATGGTGGAAAGTCTTTAAAAGTCTCAGCTATACATCTTTTGTATGATTGTTGGGGCTTGAATATGGTTGCATGGGGCAACTTTGACTTTTTCCAATACTCTTCAGAAGGAGAGCCACATAATTTAAATATCTTGTGCAATTGCTCCACCTATGCAATGATATCAGTTTTTGTATCAAAAGACAACTTTTATCATTTGCACAAAGTTCAATTGCTTTTTCTTAAGGTATCTAGTCAGTCACGTATGAGAAAGACCATTTCTGTTAGATCTAAGTAAATGCAACAACAAATATAAGATTTAGAAGTTACCTCAGTGCGACCAGGCATGATTGGCTTCCCAGCCAATAGTTCAGCAAGAATGCAACCAGCACTCCAGAGGTCCACCCCCACCCCGTAGTCAGTGGCTCCAAGGAGCAGCTCTGGGGGTCGATACCATAAAGTAACTACCCTGCTAGTCATGGGCTGCTTGTGATTAGGATCAAAAAATGAAGCCAGCCCGAAATCAGCAATTCTAAGGACTCCATCATTGCCAATAAGAAGATTTGATCCCTTAATATCACGATGCAGCACATGTAGGTTGTGACAGTGTTCAAGGCCAGATAACAACTGATGCATATAACATTTAACCTGCCATGTTTTTATATATAAGATAAAGTAAATATATATATCCACTCAACAACAACTAGCAAGATGCAGTTTTATCACCTGAGGCTCTGTGAACTTGATGTTTGGACTTGCTGCAAGTCCTGCCAAATCATGTTCCATGTATTCAAAAACAAGGTACAAACTACAAGACATCCTTGAGGTCACCAAGCCTTCCAATTTTACAACATTGGGATGATCCAAACGACGCAAAATCAAAATTTCTCTAGCCATAAATTTTACACTCTCAGGTTCCAAATTGTCAAACCGAACCTTCTTCAACGCGACAATTTTCCCTGTCATGGTATCCCTAGCTTTGTACACATTACTATATGTACCCTGCCCAATCTGGTAAGAAGCAAAACAAACACTTAATTTGTTTTTGAAAATGAAAATATTAAAGCTAAATTGATTTGTAATTATTGAAGGGATGATCATTATCTAAATCCAGGAACACAGAAAAGCCCCCAATCTAATCATCTGCTTTCCCTCGATCACTTGCCCCACCCCTGAGACTGAATTCAACTAAGCTCAGTATTATTTTAGAACTGGTTATACTTTCTAATTATGGAACTAAAAAAGAATAAAAGATGTTCCTCTCAAGCCTCAACGATCTAGAAACCTTAATGCTTTACTGAAAACAAAATAATTCTCCATTTTTGTTTACCTTGTCAAGCTTTTCAAAAGTATCAGCACGTCGCGGGGTCCATCCATTGATAGCTTCACCGGCGACGGCGGATAGCCAAGAGGGCCATCCAGCAGCCACCTGTTCACCTTGCACGTGCTTGGGAGGATTACTCAACCTCGGATTTGGTCTATAGGACCTCTTTTTCTCACCCCTAGGCCGCACTCTCTCCTCCTCCTCTCCCACTTCCACCTCAGTTTTCTCCTTCCGATTCTCTCCTCCATTTCTAACCTGGCTAACACTTTCCTCCTGCACTCTGGCAACCGTAACTTCCTCCCTCTCTCTTCTCCCTTCCCTTTCCGCCGCCGACTTCCTCGGAGTCACCTCTCTCCCAAAGACGCACCCCATTTCGCATTCCTCATCACATTCCCACAGCAACCCACATTATTTCCCTCGTTCCGAGCAAAATATACAGAGAGAAAACCCTAAAAGAAGAAATGGGATTTAATTAGATGGAAGGAGGGACGTGCATACGCTAATCGAAGAGAGAGAGCTTTTTGAAGACAAAAGGAAAGCCAAGTAATGATTTGGAGCTGCCCCCAGTCAATAAATATGAGCTAGAAATCACTATACACAAACCAAAAAAAAAAAAAATCAAAAGGAAGGAAAGCAAAACACAAACAAAGATACTATCTTTTGTGCATTTTTCTTAATATCGTAAGGTTTTAGTCTGGACTTCTCCTGATTGTGAGATTTTCCAAGAAAAAAAAATTAAAAGCAAAAAGAAAAGAATGTTTAGAGAGAGAAAGTGTGGATCTGTTTTCTACTTCGTATTGGGTCTCTCTCTCCGGTTTCTCTGTTTTTCTTTACTCTCTCTCTCTATTGAGAAGAGCAGAGCTCTCACTATGGTGTACAGAAGCCTAGTTGAATTATTTGTGGAGATTCTATGCCATGCGGATGCTTCTATTTTTCACATTACCTCTCACATGTCTTTTCTTTGACGTGGCAGCTATCTAATGGAGTAGATGGATGAGAATTGGTGTGATGGGCTCTCATGGAACGGCTACAATTTTCTCACTGGATCAGTGAAATCCAATCATGTATTGACATGTTGAAAAAGTTGTATAAGAAAATAAATTTTCCATAAGTGCATTTAATACCACTTCACTTATTTTATATATTTATAATTTAATTTATCTGTATATATATATTTATTATTTTTATATAAAATATAATATTATAAATTATTTACATTAATATAAATAATAAAAAATCACTAGTATAATATCATTA
>CAOGCB010199888.1:0-26533 GCA_948266635.1 Cnidoscolus chayamansa | reverse complement strand
CCCCCCCACCCCCCCCCCCCCCCCCCCCCCCCCCCCCCCCCCCCCCCCCCCCCCCCCCCCCCCCCCCCCCCCCCCCCCCCCCCCCCCCCCCCCCCCCCAAGGTTAAAGAGAAAAGCCGAACTTTCTACATGAAGTTGATATAGAGCATACCTTTAGAAGGGACACGCCGAATTTGAATGGAGCATCATTTATAGAAGGAATCTTGTAACTTCCAGGCCCACATGTATACAAGCAACCAGGTGGTATCCACTTGTGAGCTGGGTCTCCCCACTTCACTTCTTCCAAGGCTACCCACCCCAAACCTTGTATAAATGCTCCTTCAATCTGAATTGCATTGAAGCACAGAGCAAAAATCACAAACTTCCTCATGATTTCTTATGTAGAAGTGCAGTTTAGATGATGCATACATATTGCATCGTTTTAGATTAAGGCATGAGCATAGTAGTAAATATCATCTAGAAGTTCAGATGTTGAATGAAGTTTAAAATGATGTACAGCAAAAAGCCAAAAGTGACAAAGGCACCTGTCCAACATCAATTGCTGGATTGAGGGAATATCCAAGATCCAAGATAATATTTGCTTCCCTTGTGTGGAAATCTCCTGTCAACGTATCAATTTCAACCTCAGCAAAAGCAGCCCCATATGTGAAGTACCTAAATGGGTTTCCTTTACCAGTTGTCCAATCAAAGCCAACCTCAGGTGTAATATGAAATCCATGAGCAGAAAGGTCTATTCGCTGAACGTAGCATGCACTGGCCAGCTGTGAACAGTTTAAAACACAATTTAAAACCACCATATAAACTTGTGATAAACAAAGGATCTTAACGGGAATAAAGGCAAGAAGTAAGATTTCAAGATGAGCTATATGATCGATAATCTATCAAAAGGCTGTAAAAGGAGGTTTTTATCATTCTCTAAATTGCTTTGAAATTTTCCCTGAAGAAACTAGTAAGACATCTTCTTCTGTATGACTATAAAATCACAACAAATTAGAGAAAACTTGACAATCATCTTGGCAAATGGAGAAGATTGGATTCCTATTTAAGCATCACTATATGACATATAAACATACTTTGGTCTTTTGATAGTTGAATTCTAATCAGACATTAAGGAGATAATCTTGCACGTATAAAAGGGTGTGAAACCGGACTTTTTCATTGCAAGGATAAATCCATAAATTTTTATGGAGAAATCATGAGATTAAATCCACCTCAGCGAATGAGCTGAAATTATGTTTTGAAGCAACAGGCTCCATTCGTGCCTTTATCTGCTCACAGGCATCCAATACTGCTGCTCCATACATATCAGAGCTTGCGGAAGCTGCTGTTGGTGATGCATTAGGCACCTGCAAGGATTATAATATATTCATTTAGGCAAACTGGAAGTTCAAGGGCATGTTTTATGGGTCATTCCTTTAGAATATTAACTGATTCAACAGGAAACAAAATGTAAATATGGAGAATAGGTATCAGCAATTTGACCAGTTAGCCACATGTTGTAAACAAACCCACATTAATATGTCGCACTTCACAATTTTGCTGCAGAACCTCAGGCTAAAGTTCAACAGATAAACAATCTTTTCTTAATTTTAAAATATATTAACCATGTTTTGCCAAGATTGACAAGGATAGAGAGAAGGGCAAAGAAAAGCTAAAGAATATCTATTAATGGAAGAACCAGAAAAGGATTTTACAAATATTTAAAAAAACACTGGAAAAATTCTTGATACCTTTATGAATGATGCTGTCTTTCTGCCAGACAAAAGATGCAAGTACTACCAGTATTTATAAATGCGCTTAAGATGTTATTGATCTAGATCCAGCCATGATGGCATTCTAGGTAGCTCATTCTCATTTCATCTCTCACCAGTCCATGTGCCCTTGAACCACTATCAGATTGAGTCCTTTGCACGATATCTAATGCAACAGGTTATACTCAACTCCTCTAACATCTACATGACAGATAATATATGCAAACGCCACACCAGCTAAGATGTTGCATCTGAATGTTCTCCAAAGAAAATAACTTCCCATAAAACGGAACAACATCAAAGTGCCAGTTTCAAAAACAGCTTCAATACCTTGTCGGTGCTTGTCTCTGATATGAACACAGAACTGAGAGGAATATTAAAGGCCGAAGCAGCAACTTGAGCTACCTTTGTATGTAAACCTTGGCCCATCTCAACTCCTCCATGTGTAACCAAAACAGTTCCATCTGTGTAAACATGAACCAGAGCACCTGCCTACAATCATTAAGAAGAGATGTGCATATTCAAGATAATGTTCATTCTGTGGAAGTCCACTGCAAAAGGATGAGGTTTTAGGAAGAAATGATTAGGCTTGTTGAAGGACAAAAGTATAATGCTTATTTCTTTTTGGTTGATGGTGGCCTAGTCTATATGAAATTTTCACTTGCAAGAACATTTATCTAATAAGATTACATTTAGTCATGCTGCCGATAGTTACATTAAAAATTTTATAACATTGGGAACTCTGGTTTGGACTCATGATTCACAGCCAATGATCTTCAGAATATATTAGCTAAAAGGTTACAATCCTAGAGTTTATACTAAAGACACCCCAAGCCTGTTATAGAACCTACTTTCAAGGATTACCTGGTTCATCATCTTTGTTGTAAAGGATATGCCAAATTTTGTCGGAACCATAGCAACACCACGCTTCTTCCAGCGATTAAGAAGATTAAATTGGTTAATGTATTCACGAGCCTTCAAAAGGTTGCAAGATAACTTCAGTTCATTCCAGAGCTGGGTCAGTGTACAGTATTGAAGTTGTTGGCCATAATGTGTGATATATCCATCATCTTGGAAATTGATTTCCTGAAAATATTTTGATTACATAGAAATATATATAAAAAAATGACAGTTAAATGCAAAAGTTATCAATCACAGGTAAAATGAACAAACAAATTACCAGCTCATATCACTTACCCTAATCTCTTCAGGGCTTTTTTTAAGTTCTACAGCAATTCTTTGAATCCAATTCTCAGTTATAAGCATTCCTTGAGGGCCCCCAAATCCTCGGAAGGCAGTGTGACTGGGAAAATTGGTAAAGCAAACCCTTCCCAATATTCTGATATTTGGTATCTCATAGACATTGTCAGAATGAAACATGGCACGTTCAAGAACAGCAAGAGACAGGTCCAGAGAATTCCCAGCATTATTGTAGATTTTAAGATCCAAGGCAAGAACTTTTCCCTCCTTTGTAAACCCAACCTAAATGATGTAATATTCATCAGTCATGAATTCGGTTCCAATCATTTTAAATCTGAAGAAGAAAGAAGCAACAAATTTCACTGAATTAAGAAGAAGAAAGAAGCAACAAAATTCACTGAATTAAGAAGAAGAATCCGCATTTGTTAATTCAGTTCAAGATATACAGGAAGTAAAGTTTCTCTCCTTCTTCCTCTTCTTTTCTCTTTCTTCCTTCAAAACAAAGAAGTAATCCGTCCCACATTCATATCCTGTTCCCACCCTCCATTTTACTTATTCTTTTTGAAACAAGATTATGATTATGTAACCTCACTAGCGAATCAGCACTTAATAACTGAAAAAAAAAAATTCAAATTTTGGGAACTTATACATAACAGCTCTGCAATATTGTCTGGACTCATATTGCCACCATGAAGTTTTCAAAGTAACCTCAATTTGAAGAAGACCCAGGGTGGGAAGACAAATAAAATGGCCTTCTAAACCTCATGCACAATCCCATATGCATAACTCTGTTGGTTTGATCAATTTTCTCAACAGAGATTCCATGAAGGGTAAATCATGTTAACACTTCTAAATCCACATTGCCAGTAAATGCAAAGCACCTCATTAGGTTTAGATTCCCCCACCCCTCGCCCTATACTCTAAGATATCATCCAGTAAACCACCTTGTAGGTTATAAGCAGTCTTGTACAGCATAATATTAAAAAAATAAAAAATAAAAAGAAAATTGCAATACACAGATATGTATCAGAATCCAGTTTCAATGCCATGAATGATACCTTGTACTTTCCAAGAAAGCTGTGGCGCTGCCCAGTGATCATCATGTCTACATCTCTGTCTAAAATGATTTTCACTGGCCGATTCAACATATATGATGGGATAGAAGCTGCAGCAGCAAGGAAAGCTGATCTTGTCTCCTTTCCACCAAATCCACCACCAATTCTTTTGGTTTTACATACCACTTTTGACATTGGAAGGCCAAGAACATGAGCCACATATTTTTGGTGTTTCTGAGGAGCCTGCACATGGATAATGAAATCATGAAACTTCAAAAAAAAAAAGGGCTGTTTGATAAAAAAAAGCTAGTTCACATGAAACACTGGAGTACTGATGCAGCAAAAGAGAATTAAAGAGTACCAAGATAAAAGATAAAATATTTTGATAAGTTTGACCTACATTCAGCTATTCAAAATCATTTTACCCTAGACCTGTTATGGTTGTGGCCATGACTCAAAAAATAATTGAAATTAAAACCAACAAGTTGATAAATTTTAAATAAAATAGCTTACTTGGGTAGACGATATCATATGAACTTCATTGCCACTATCTGTTGTCCAAACCAAGCTACCCTGTGTCTCCAAGTAAAAGTGTTCCTGACCACCCACTTGAACTTCCCCCTCTATGATTTTATCACATTGACCTGATTGAAAACAGAGTTCAACCTCACCCTTTTTCAAGTACTTCTCTGAGTTAGGATGATAACTGTCAGCATTGATGGCTTCCTGTATGGATAATATTGCTGGAAGCTCTTCATACTCCACAAAAACTTTCCTTGCTGCTGTTTTTGCATTTTCATGCGTATCTGCAACAACTACTCCAATAACCTGCAGAAACCATATATGCTCTGATTGCTTCGACTAGAAAGGAAAGAAAATAATGTCTTCTAAGAAATATCCTGGATTTCAAACTTTTTTTACTTTTTGTGTAAAAAAGTCTAGTTCAATGGTAAAAGTCTTAAGCTTGCAGTCTTAGTTCAAAGGCTGAGAATAGCCACTGCATACAAAATAAAAGGCTTGCCTCCATGACTAGGTCATGGCCACGCCATTTTTAAATTTTACTATCAATCACAACTCACAAGTCTTCAAAAAACTAATAGTCAGTTCAATCATTTTAGTCAATGCATTAAATTTTTTTCCCGTTCTGGCATATCGATATACCCCATTAGTTAACATGGTTATTGAGAAAAAGGAAAGAGAGCCCAAGTAATGACGTTACATCATAGAGCAAGTTTCTTACCTGTCCTACACAAGTGACAAATTCTGAAGCAAACAGCTCCTCATCATCAATAACTGGGCCAATGTGATTATCACCTGGAACATCTTTGGCTAAAAATATGCCTGCAAATCCAGGTGAAGACTTGGCTTCTGAATCATCTATCTTAACAATTCGAGCATGAGGTTTTTTGCTTAATACTAAAGCAGCATGCAGACCATTAGAAGGCATTGGCATATCATCGGTGTATTCTGCCTCCCCTGTAGCCTAGAGAATATTATACGTGAATAAGTTTATTGTTAAATTTAGAATGTTTGAAGAGAAAGGAGGAAATAACAAGAGAAGATTTATGTCGTTCATCTACTGAGAGCCCATGTCCAAAGACACAAAATCTCATAGGGTTATTTTTTTTCACTTGTATTCACTTCTCATAATACATAAGCTTCTATATGTATATGGAAGACAAAAGATATATATAGCAAGATACCATAAATTAATGGATTATCTAAGTACAATACTCTCCCTTGGATCATAGGATTCACTGATATGAGACATCCCATAATTCAAGGGAAAAGCTCATTAATTCCAACACTTCGCCTTAATGAGATTCTTGTTGAAGCCATTGGCTCCCTTGATGAGATCCATGCTAACCTTTCCTTCAGTAGCATGGTTTAGAATAGGTAATTTTTTCTACTTCATGCTACATATGAGCTAATACCCAGAAAAAGAAAGCAATATCAACAAAATACAATTAAGTAGTTAATATATGTGTTTTTGTTCTGATTGATGTACCTGAAGTCTTGATGAGAGATGAACCTCAGGAGAACCCACAGCTGTCCCATGCTTTCTAATTTCGTAGTTCTGACTTCCAACAATCGATGGCCGACAGAATGGTTGTACAGCAGACAAATGAGATATTGGTATACTTTTGACAGATTTCTTCCCATCCATCTGATGTGAAACCCACAAGAAAAATTTGAAGAAGAAACTAAGAGTTAAAGATTTCCGAAACTCCACCATCCCACCAGGAGCATCTTCCTTAAGCAAGATATCAGTTTCTAGCACTTTCAAACCACCTTCCAAAAGCTCCTGATTCCAGTCCTTTCCAAATAGAAATTCTTTGGCTCTTATTGCTGACAAAGAGAGAGGAGCTACACCACCGTAAACAATTGAGGCATCTGAAACCACCCATTTTTCACCTTTTTCCTCAAGAAAGACGCGCATTCCAGCATTCACAATTGCAATATCATCATCTCTCCTATGAGCCTGCTTAAATTCTTTCACATACTCAAAAGGCCTAGTCCATGGTAAGAATATTGAGAGTAAAACTTCATCACTTGCAAGATCTACCTTGCGATAACCTAGGAAGAATTTTTCTGCCAGGGTTGTTCTATTGTTGCCTCTGCAGTCAATGATATGAAACTTTGCTCTTGTAGCCATCCAGAGAGGGTTTAAGTCTGATATTGGACTTGCTGTACGTACATTCCCCCCAACAGAAGCAACATTTTTTATCTGTGTACCGGCGAACCATTTTAATTGTTCAATGAAGGCCTTACATGAAGACACTTCATGAGCAGCTCGTTCTTTTACAACCTTTCTGAGCATTTGCAAGAGTTCAGTCAGTCTTACAGCAGCACCAATCTCTAAGCCATCATCCTTGACATTCAAGACATTGAGCTCAGGTACATGTGAAACATTGATCAAAACCTGATATTGTATTCTCTTCAACCTCATCTCTATTCCAACCTCAGTATTACCAATCAATAGTTTTGCTTCAGGGTGTTTAGCTTTTAACTCAAGCAAATGCTGGAGATGCAAGGGTCGATACCACTTAAGCCCTCCAAATCCAGTTAAACTTAAAGGTTTTAATTTCCTCAATAACAACTCCGGAGGAAAAATAAGCTCTTTGTCCGTATATGCGCTCCCATTTACCTCACTATAAGAGATAGGTTCAAAACCATCAGCATAACCAGTACCTTTTTTGGGGTTGTCAGGACCTATTACAGTTTGTGATTTACACGAACAAGGTTTACCAGTTGAGGGGCACACAAATTCACCTCCTTGAAGGTTTAGTGTACATTTATCAGTGTATAATGCATCATTACTTTTTGCGAAAACTCGAAATGCATCAACAATTGGCCTATAACCAGTGCAACGGCACAAATTTCCAGCAAGGCATTCGTCAATTTGCTCTTCCGTGGGTGGTGTTCTGCTTGACCTTAATAGTGCATACATTGACATGATAAACCCAGGAGTACAAAATCCACACTGGGAGCCATGAGAGCGTGCCAGTGATTCCTGCAGAACATTAAGCAAGCACAGACATAATTGGTAATCTCATTCATGCAACTTTCAAACCTTAGAAGATTACAAAAGCAAGACAGGTAGACTTGGGAACTGTTTCATAACGTGAGTAATCACTTAAAATTAAACTTGTGACCAATTTTCTAATATGTGTTTTAAGTACTTTTTTAATGCATTGGATAATATTTTTGTTTTCAGCACTCATATTCTAAACATCACGCAATGTGCCAAGAAAGAAAAGGCTAAATTTAAAGTTTCAAGCTAATAATAATTCTTTCTCAAATATTGGCATCGTTTTCACCATGGTTGTTAGTTGTTACATATAGTCACCACTACCGTTATCAATATCATTAGAATTTGTTAATAGAAGGGTGGAGGCAAATGAATAAGCTGGAGGCTAGAATTCATGAAGTGAATTTTGGGCTCATTTGTCCTTGAATCAACCATTGCTAAAAGGTTAGAACTAAACCACTTAGTTGGCTTTTCATGCTCATAATCTTTTTCACATATGATGTATCCAATAGATGTAGGACTCTTAACAAATATCATTAACATCGCCATTACTAATGGGGTTCCAACCATCCAAACACAACCTCAAAGGACAACAATCACCATTGTCACTTATCTACCACTATCACCATTACCAATACCAGAAATGACAACAAGCACCATCACTCACTAGTCACTACCTTATCAATTTTACATTTTTTTTTATTTTATTTTCAATTACTAAATTTTAACAGTTGCTAATTAAGTATTAATATTTTAATTTCATTACAGCTCTTAAATATTCACACTTATAAATTCTTAGCCTTTGATGAAAACCAAGCAGGAAAATTTCTCTTGTAGATGCATTACAGGCAAGAAATTCAACCCAACAATTTTTTTTCTCCAATAACTGGTCATGATAACAACACAAAGGAGCCCTTTGGAAATATTGAAAAGATTCATGGCAGCAGTAACAAAAATCAAGATAAAACGTAAACGTAAGTTTGTTACTTGAATTGGATGCAAACCAATTTTGCAGTTTCCAACTCCCTCCACTGTAATTACATGCATCCCTTCTACAGAATACAGAGGAGCCAAGCATGCATTGACAGCATAATGCCTATCAAAAAGATTTTCAATGCAATATTACCACATCAGTATTAAGACAAACTAGAATACTGGAAAATTATGCAGTTCAATCAAGAGAGGGCAAGGGAGAGACTTACACACATTTCTTCAAGCTTTTGTCATAATGAGAAACCATAACAGTGCAGGCCCCACAACCACCTTCACCGCAGCCAAGTTTTGTACCCACCAAACCAACACCTATATCAACACGTGCCCAAACCACCACATCCCAAACACCCACCCACAAAAAATAAATAATAGTTATGTTATGGAACTTTAAGAAGATAGGAACTTTGAGCAATACAAGACAAACTAATATCTAAATATGGAATTCAACACATGATCACAGTAGAGAAAGTCAATTTCAAACAAAACACGAAATATGTAGTCTAAATATCTAATGACTGTCTCAACTGTGAAAAGAAAATTCATTAACATTTAAAATCATAGGTTCAAAGGTTTTATACCATTACGGAAGTCTCTTAAAAACCAAACACTGCATCAGCTTCATCATAAATTAAACAGTGCTCAGGGCAAAATTATAATTTAATTATGTCCTGAATAACAGAAAGACTAAGAACCCAGAAACTAAGCAATCTTGCATATATCATACGCACAAGCAGTTTAAGGTGACTTCGGTCCAATTTACTAATGGATAATTGGTCAACTGATTGACCAAAAGCCTAACCCTCCTAAACAATGTTCCCTGGAGATCCTTGCAAATCAAACAATTTTCACAAACACAATTAGAATAATTGATTTGCTGGTCACACCTAAAATAAGATAAATATTTGGCTCAGTTTGGTTAGTTAAGATTCAAAGTTCATTTCCCCTTTGATTTAATAAATTAAAGTTCTTGTCCTCAATCAACCACTAGAAGAATACTGAAATTGTAAAGATATGATTCAACGACCATATATGATGAAAGTTTACGATAGTTAAGATCTGTAGCCGCTATTCATAGCATCTACTTTTTCACATACTGTCCAAGAGGCCAAGTATATTAATTATTTATAAAACACAAAAATTCGATTCAACAGGAGGAAAAAGAAGCACTCATCAATCGGTCAGTCGATTTATTGATTGGGCTTAACAAGTGAAGAACATCGAAAAGTGTTCTACTTTATCACCCTCGGCAATACTTTAGAAAACTAAGCCTCACCCAGACAAGTCAAGAACATCGAAAAGTGCCCTTTTTTTCTCACACTTGAAGTATATGGGCAACTCAAAGATAAAAACAAACCAGAAAATAATTACCTCTAAGATACTCAAGGAGGGTCAAGTGGGCCAACCCATCGGGCAACACTCTTCGAACTCCATTGACGTACAAGATTGCTTCATTCCCGGATTCCTCTGGAATCTGCTCCACTGCTCGTCCTTCGTTCTTCAACGACCCCATTAAAGATTCCTTACTGAGACTACTAACTCCACGCCGAATATTATCTCATGACAAGAACCTCATATTTCGATGGCAGGATTCCGTCACAATTGATGAGATTTGTTAATCTGTATCTGGTTTATTTATATATATTAGGAACGTTCAACTTGGACGCAAGTGACTTGTGTCTAGTCGAAGCACTGAAGTGGATGTGCACAAAACACGTAAATTATATAGGATGTAACAGCGTAAATTATACATAATATACTTGAAATTTAATAACTTTAATAATATAATTTTTAAATTTTAAAATATATCATAAAAATTATTTAATTTTGAATTTGTTAATAGATTAACCTTAACAGCAGATTTCTCATGCAGTAAAATGACATGGCTTATACAGTATATAAAATTTTACCTCTTCTCTTATACTATATATTCCTCTCTACTTTCTCCTTTCTCGTTAAAGTATTTAACAATAACTCATGTCTTCACTTGTGAATATGAAAAGAAGGGCAATGTAAGGGAAGAAGTGTTTCTTGAAGAGGAGCTTTCGTGGGCCTCGACGTCATTGGATTGAGAAGCTCGGTTGATAAGAGAAGCTGCATCGTTGGGGGCATCGTTGGGGGATGAGCTGTCGTAGCTGGTGACGATTTCTGATGTAGGGGCTGCAATGTTGGGGGAAGGAAAAAAGTTGGGGGACACAGGTGGCTAGGCCAACTAAATCAAGCTGTTAAAACCCAGAAACTCAAACAAAATCCATAAATTAAAAGATGAAACTCAAACAATAACCATGTGAGAGATGAAAGATAAAATAGTTGAAAGAGAAAAAGACATGAAAGAGAAAAGAGATGAAAGAGCTATGTGAGAGAAGAAGAGAGTAAAGAGAAAACGATATGAAAGAGCCATGTGAGAAAAGAATTGAGAAAAGAGAGGAAAGAGAATAAAAGATAAAAAAGCCATGTAAAAGAAAAATAGGTGAAAGAATCATATAAGAGAAAAATAGAGAAAAAAAAAATGAAAGAGCCATGTGAGAGAAGAAAAAGTAAAGAAAAAAGAGATAAAGAGAACAGAGAAAAAAAAAAAAGAGAAAGTAAAGAGAAAAGAGAAAGAAAAGATAAAAGAGAAAAAAAAGAGGGGATCATATACAGCATGAGAGAGAATGAAAAATCTCCGTCTGGATAAGCCAGATCATTCTATTATCTGAAAAATCGGTTGTTCAAGTTAACGAGAATTTTAGTGTTATCAAATTTAAAATTAAGAGATTTTTATGTTATATTTTAAAGTTTAAGGAATATATTTTTATAAACTCTTAAAATTCAAATATATTTTATGTAATTTATCCGTATATAAACTAATCTCAAATTCATTTTTTCCTATTTTTAAGTTATTTTTTTAAACTATAAATTAAATAATATATGTAAAATTTTGAGTAATTTTTCTTGGAGAGTTTTTTCTTTTTTGCTAGAAAAAAAAGGAATGGATTATAGAAGAGCTCGATAAATCAACTGAAGTCTCATACGACGCCGTTTAAATTATACTTGTAGAAGTCTAGCCGCAGGCACATAAAACCTCAAGGGGCCAAAACTCATCGCAAAGCATCAGCAGCGAGAGCTTGGGGATCAATGGCAGCACCAACAGCAACCCAGGGAGGGTATCATCAACCCACCACTCTAGAAGAAGTCAGAACCCTTTGGATTGGTGATTTACAATATTGGGTTGATGAAACCTACCTTAATTCCTGCTTCGCTCACACTGGCGAGGTCCTTCTTCTTCCCTCTGTCTCTTCGTTCCGCCTTTATTTGAGTATATATAGGTTTATGTGTTTTACATGTATGTGCGGATGTTTGTGCGTATATTACCATTTTCTGGTTTAGAGGATTTATGTTTCAGCTGTCTTGATGTTTGATTTTCTAGAAATTACTGGTCGATTGCAAGCGAAGGTTACTGGGTTGTTGCTTAATACACATTTTCGTGAATTAAAGAGAAGTTCTGGTATTTATCGGGGAAAGGACAGCGTTAAAGATAACTTCTTTTGCTTACTACAGGCTTTTCTGGCTTAGGATTGAAAAATATGTTTTCGTTTTTTTTTTCTTTTTTTTTTTTAAAGAAAATTATTGAAAGAAACTGAATTACAAAGGGGGCACCAATCCATTTACGGAAGAATTACTAAAACTCCTTTATCTACACAAGGGCAACTAATGCACAAGTGGAACTTTCATAAAGTTGTCAAACGGAAATGACCTTGGTTGTAATATTTAATCTTTTCTGTTTTGCAAACATGTGTTAAGTCCACAGGGAACTGCAAAAAAAAAAGGAGGACCAATTAGCAAAGTTTCTTGAATTTACTTTCACTCCTGAACAAACCTTTCACTTTTGCTGATTCTAAATTGTGAAATAAATCACTTCTTAAAGGGAACTAACTGAGAACTAATATAAGGGACTTTTTAAAACTACCATGGGCTTTTCTTCTTCTGATTATATTTTTGACTCTTATAATTTCTAATTGTTAGTTGGTTTTCAGTTGCATTTTATGCTGTTTTACAACAATGATTTTGGTGGAGATGGAATGAAATGCATAACAAGTATGAATATATCACTGCTAAAATACCCCCAGCCTGCTTTGAATTAAGATTTCAACTGTTCCTAGATGTTAATGGGTGTACAATGTTGAGGGTGTAGTTAGTTTTCATGCAAGCTTGTAGTTCTTGCACTCCATGCATTGATACTCTGGATTCTGCTAAATACAGGTTGTTTCAATTAAAATCATACGCAACAAGATCACTGGTCAGCCTGAAGGCTATGGGTTTGTGGAGTTTGTTTCCCATGCAGCAGCAGAGAGGATTTTACAAACGTATAATGGGACACAAATGCCTGGAACTGAGCAAACTTTCAGGTTGAACTGGGCTTCTTTTGGCATTGGAGAGAGGCGTCCTGATGCTGGACCTGAACATTCTATTTTTGTTGGGGACTTAGCACCTGATGTTACAGACTATCTCTTGCAAGAGACATTTCGAGCTAATTATCCATCAGTTAGAGGTGCCAAGGTTGTGACTGATCCAAGCACTGGACGTTCTAAGGGATATGGGTTTGTTAAATTTGGTGATGAAAATGAACGAAACCGTGCTATGACTGAAATGAATGGTGTTTATTGCTCAACCAGGCCTATGCGTATTAGTGCAGCAACACCAAAGAAGACCACTGCTTATCAACAGCAATACACTGTAGCAAAAGGTTATTTGGTTTTTTAATTATAACAGAAAAATTAGGTTTTGGTAACAAGCCAATGTGACCTGCCTTGCTTCCTCAGTTCATATACAATTTGTCTTAGTTATCTGACTCGTCTTTAGAGTATTCAGGAAGATGTGTAGCTGGTTGCCCTCTTATTGTTACAAGCTAGTCTTATTTTTTTTAGTATTTGGAGGGTGCTGAGTAACTAATTATAACTGTTAGATGTATCAGACATCTAGGCTTAAGAATTTATGCAAAACACTCGAAGCAAGATAACCTTGATTTTACATTTGACATAGTATATTGTAGGACGTTTAATTGCCAAGAGCAGTGATTAAATTCTTCTTTATTTTTATATCATCCTACAAAGTGCATAACTTTTATTCTTCAACAGTTTCGCAGATTAAAATTTGCTTATATATCATTTTTTCCTGCAGCCATATATCCGGTTCCAGCATACACTACACCAATCCAGATGGTTACACCTGATAGTGACATTACCAATACCACCGTAAGTTAGCAATATATAGGCTTTTGAGGAATTTGTTGTCTTTTGTCCAGTTCTCTTACTATCATTTCTTCTGCAGATCTTTGTTGGTAACTTGGATCCTAATGCCACAGAAGAAGAATTGAGACAAACATTTTTGCAGTTTGGGGAGATTGTCTATGTAAAAATTCCTGTAGGCAGAGGATGTGGTTTTGTACAATTTGGATCTAGGTATGCTTTTATTCAACAAAGAACAAATTCATTCTTCTCATTTTTCTTCTTTCATAATGTTTTTATACAGATGTTTGTCTATTTGTTTATATTTACAATGAAGCATTTGGTAATTGAGTTAGAAGTTTGGTGCATCTTTATTTATTTATTTTTCCACATTGTCATATGGTACAGCGCTTACTATATCTCTCTTACCAGTCAGAAAAGAAGCATTGTAAATACCAACAATGGATGGAGAAAGACAATACCCTTGTGGGGATAGTCTAATAAGGGCTAGCCCCTATTTTATAGGAAAGTCATAGTCATGGTTCTCGTTTACCTTGCATCTGTTGTTTGTGCTGACCTCTACCAGTTTCTTTATATAGGACATCTGCTGAAGAAGCCATACAAAGGATGCAGGGGCATGTGATTGGTCAACAGCCAGTGCGCATTTCTTGGGGCAGGAAACAGGTATATCCATTTTGAGCTGTATCGTGAGAACATTTTTCTTCTATTTGCATACCTTGTGATGTGATGATTCATTTCAAGCCAGAAACAACAATTTAAATAAATGCCTTGGAGAAGGTGAAGGATACAGTTCGCGAAGGAATTCTGCATGGAAAATAGTGGAATATTTTTTTCTATCCTGTATTGTTACTCTGATTTTAAAGTAGCTTTGCTAATATATGGCTGTCTCATTGTAGGATGCAACAGGAATTTGGGGTCAGCAAGTAGATCAGTGGAGTGCGTATTATGGTTATGGACAAGGTTATGATGTCTATGGTTATGGGGCAACACAAGATCCATCATTATATGCATATGGTGCATATGCTGGTTATCCACAATATCCTCAAACGGTGAGAATCTCAACACTCTTACAATTACTGTCTGACTCATTGCTTTATCGGTATGAAAATAGTGGCAAGTTTGAAAAGTAACTTCAGTCTTTTAGCCCTTAATAGCTGTTCAAAAATTATTTAATTCCTGAAAAGAGCAGTATATATAACTGTTTAGAATATGAATCCCACATTGGTTAGTTTGGAGAAATATATACTGCTCGTAAGGCTTTGGGCAATATTCCCCTTATAAGCTAGCTTTTGGAGTGAGCTAGGCCCAGGGCCTACTTTCTTAACATAGTCAAATTCTCCGATTCGATGTTGGGTCTCCCGTTTGTGTTTGGATTAGGTGTAATGGCTCTCCCGTTTGTGTTTGGGTTAGGCTTAATGCATCTTCTGTTTGTATTTGGGTTAGGCGTAATGGCTTTATGTTTCACGCTCCAGTCGGTCTGGGCGTGAGGGGGAGTGTTGAGAATATGGATCCTACAATAACTAAATATCTCATGATATGCCCTTCTTGGCTCTTCAGTTTTCCCCTTCCTTTCAAATAACTAGTTGGAAGTGTCACAAGTGCTGGTAGTATAATAGTTCTAGGATGAGCATGGATATATGTCTTCAAACATAAGAAGTTTTTGTATCGTGAGCCTCTTGACCCTGAAATTTAAATCCCCTCTAGTTGGTGTATAATTTCTGAGCTCAAGGCAGAGAACCCCCACTGCATGTTTTTGTTCCAACCATGATGAAAATAAAGACCCCTGGGTAGGAACTTGGAGCATTCGGTTCTTCTCTTTTATTTTTTGGTATCTGGTGACTGGTGAGTAGATAAACTCTGTTAGAGACTATTGTATCTACTATCTAGTCCCATTGAGAGTAGCAATATGGACTCCAGCTAAATGAATTTTGACTTTTCTCTTGTCATTATTTATAAACACTTTCTCTTAATGCTGTTGAGGAAGAGAAATGCTTAATGATCTGAATTGATCTCTTTTTGCATATGAAAAAAATTACTTACTGTAATTGAATTGCCAAATTTAGGTTGATGGTGTTCATGACATGACTGGCGCTGTACCAGCTGTAGAACAAAGGGAGGAACTTTATGATCCTTTGGCTGCTCCTGATGTTGACAAGTGAAGTCTCTCTCAACTTTGTAGTGTGTCTTGGTCTATATATATGTTTATTGGCTATTTATTTTGGTTGTTTGAAATTGATTGCAGGTTAAATGCTTCTTACCTTTCAATTCACGGAAATGCCATATTAGGGCGGCCCGTATGGATGAAGACGTCATCGTTTACCCAACAAGCTTAGGCATCATCACCCATTCTCAATTCAAGTTTATGTACTTGTTAATATTGTTCTGAAGACTGCAGGAGATTAGACAGTAGTGTGGATGAGGGAAATCTGCTCTCGAGAGGGAAACCAGTAAAAACATGCTTGAGACATTTCTATTTTGCTCAGTGCTCAGTGTAGGCCGAGTAATAGTCTCTCCAGACTATTGCAGTTTGAGCCACTCTTGACCATTGATTATGGTGAGTTGGGAGAAGCCATGAGCATGATCTGCTTGCCATATCCATTTATTTCTTTTCAACAAGATTATTTCATTCCTCGGAACAAGATTCTTACTGATAAGCAAATGCCAGCAAAATTCGGTTGAAGTGGGTAAATGTAGAGAGCCCTTTGTTCATGCTAAAGTGTGTTTAGTTTTGGGTGGCCTGATGCATTAGACATGGTCTGCCACGGTCACCGTATGTTAAATGGATATTATGAATGTCGGGTAGGTTCTTTTTCGCATCAATGATGAATATATGAAACTACTTCATCACACTTCGTCTTGAGGGTCGCATTCGGGCTGATTTTGGTTTAGGGGATCGAAACCAAACCCACAAGATTAATCTGCTTCAAATTTTGATTTAAATTTATTTTATAAAGAAGAAAAAAAAATAAAGTTTTGGACTGATCAGATCAAACCAAATTTCCAGCACAGGTTGATCTGGCCCGGTTCTGGTACTGAGCGCCGACCGGATCTACCGTGTCTTAACAAATATTACGTGGAAAAATTCAAAGGTAACAAGTTTAGCAGGGACAACATATGGATGTTTTAATTTGCAAAAAAAGAAAATAATATAAAATTACCATGACCTTTAATTGTAAGTTAAATTGAATAATAAAATGAGTTCCTACTCAGGTTGATTATTTTCATATATAATGTCTCCAAATAAATTAGTCTACTGAAAACCAAAATAAATTACAGTTCTCAAGAAAATACAGTTCTACGTTGCCGGAATTGAAGTAAACATGTATTAATAGTTTATGAAAATTTGAGTTAAATTGTTCATATAAATGAAGCGAATGCAGTTGTCTTCGTTCTCAAATCATAAATACTTGGCCAACCAAGATAGCTCCTTGCTGCCTTTCAGTGCAAAGGCCACATCATCGCTGCAACCAGTAAAGGACTTGGTCAGATTATAATGCTTCTGTTACACATTAAGACATACACGCAGAAGGTTTAACTAAATGTAATGTTGTTCAGGTAGAAAAAAGGGGGGAAAAAACTGCAAAGCACATAATCACATAATGGATCTTAACTGGTAAATTATCAGTTTATGCACGTTTTACAAATTTTAGCTTCTCAATGATTTCTAGCAAATTTCTTGACCTGATGGTTGTGGGTGGAGAGCCTTTTAACCAGTCAGCTGTATATGCATAAAATTCTTACACCATAAAACGTGGATCATAAATCCTAGTCTGCTCCACTTTTTCCACATCCCACCACCAAAAGAAGAGAGAAAAGACTGATTCTCATCTCAGGGTTTGGTTCTCAAAGTTCACAGTTCCTTGTGTCCCGTTCAAATGTGATGCTCCAAAGGTTCTGAAACTAGTACACTCAAATTGTGGAAGTCTACTAGTGCCGCACACAGATGCTTTAAGGGGAAAGCATTCTGCCCATGATACTTGGATGCATGACTAGTGTACCATTAAATGTATACAACAGACCAGATGAATGATGATTTAATTTTGATGTTACAAATTCCTAAACACGGCATTCCTATTCACAAGTCAAAGATTATATTCTAAATGAAAAAAAATGTAATTACTGGACTGCCCACATAGTAGGACTATTAATCATGTCAGAAACACAGAACAATCTCTCTGGGGAACTAACCTCGGAAAATTGAGCTGCAACTTTTGCAGCCTGTGCCTAGCTCCAGGTTCACACAGAATGATTCTGCTTTCACCTAGCATGCATCTGGCAAAGCAAACCACTGGATCAGAAAAGTAATTATTTTTCATATGCCTTGCGAAGAGAATCATCCATACTAACTGAATAACCTAAGCTCAATGATCTGTGAATATGGGAATGAAATTTTACAAGTTATGGTATATGTTCACATACTATATCTTAAATCGGGAGGTGGTTGATTAGAAGCATGCTAGTGTTGAGTTACATTTTAGCAAATGTGTTAAAGAAATTTTATCATCAGAATGAGGGGGATCATCTTTTAAATGATACATGAATTTTTCGTTGCCAAATATTAATCTGACATGTGTACAAAAAGAACACAAACAGTATTTCACTTCTCAGTATCAGCTCAGTTTTTGTTGACAACTTACCAGCTATCAGAATTTTCTATCTAAGCCCCAAAATATGGTCAATGCTTCAAATGTTCTTCAATATAAGTCTTTCACAGCATTTATCCAAAGCAGAATTAACTAGGAAAATATCATGTTTCCCTTAACAAACTAAACAAATTAAAGGGAGATGCCTTACCCAACTTTTAAGAGATTGTCCCAACCAGGAAATGCTTCTCTATTGCTAGTACACAGGCACGAAACAGTAATTGCCAACTGTAATACAAAAGAGCTTTTCAGAAATCACAAAATCTTTGAAGTTAAATTTGATAAAAATTGAGATGGATTTGCACCAGAAGATACAACTAGATACAACGCCTAGCTGAGTAACTTTGTATGGAAAAATGATTAGTATTATCTACAAATATTCCAACTATACAAGCTAAGTTGTTTACAAGCAACCTGCTATTTGGGAGACAAAAAATATCTGTATCCTTATCAGAGTTTGCAAATCATCATTTTATACAAGAAATTAAAATCTTATTAAACGAATGATGACGAAAGCATGTAGTGCTGTTGTTCCATACTTCAGCTTTTGACATCTTCAGTTTCTTATTAAAAAGCACTAAGGCCTAAAAGTTTCACAATGTTGCCAGTTCAGAAAGGATAATTATACAAGTTTTAGTCCTCAAGAATTTGACCTTTTCGAAAGTTGTCTCACTCATCCCTGTTTTATAGAGCTCATACACCATAGCTGTCAAGAAAATCTTGCTGTATTTAGAACAATTCTTCATCACCTGTAAATGAAGAAACAAGAAGGCGAAAAAAAAAAAGAATCAGTTAATCATAGTTGCAGCTAAGACCCTTTCTCCCCATAAACAGATATGTATACTTTTCTAAATAAATATCAAGATAAAAAAGCTTCCTCATCTAATTGAACATTATTTTCAAGGAAAACTTTGATCAGCCTTTTATATGAAACTCAAAGGTCCACAGTCAGAGACTGATGGTGAAAGATATAAATGCATCTTTTGACATGATTGATACTACTACCAAGTTTTATTTAATAGTTTATCTTTATGAAACAGTGGAGCAAAAGTGTCAAAAAGAACATTACTGAAAGTTTCTGTGATATATAGTTGAAAATCAACTCACTTGAATATGTGGCGCCTGGAACATTTCCTGGATAGCTGCCTCAACCTCTGACATACCAACAAGGCCTTTCCCTGGAATGTGAGGAAATGTAGATGTATTTAACCTAGCAGTTTGATAGAATAGAATTTGAAACCAGACATAAGTGTGGAATATGTAGGAGTAAGAGCACTATGATAAACAATAATATCTCTAAAAATTATTACAATGGTAAAAATATTGGATGTAATCAAATTGCTATTTCCATAATTGTAATCTAGCTGTATTTTGTTCTGATTTCTTTGTTTGAAAAAAAAAATTTGGAAACCAACTGTGTCAAAAACATATGTACCTGCAAGAGTTGAATCGGAATCGGAATTTAATTTTTTAAGGCGATAGTCAGTAATTTCTGCTGCACGTCTGCATATCTCCAGAGCACGACGTGCATCTCCTGAAATAGCTGCTACCTGTGAACCCAAAAAAGAAGGGCTGCTGGCTCAACATACAAGTTGATGCTCGAATAAAAATTTAAATCAGGAGATGCATGTGCATCCAGCGCATAAACATCAGCATATGAAATACGGAGCAAAGTGAAATGCAGATGGCAAAACAAATAGCAGAAGTACACACCTTCCTTGAAGCAAATTCTATAGCTTGCTTTTCAAATGCATCAATTCCTTTAAGGCGACTTGAAATGATTTCCTGAAGCTGCTGATAATTATAGGGTCCAAAGCAAAGCCTTTGTATACCCATACGGCTTGAAATACGAGGAAGCAACTTTTCTGGAAGATCCATAGTATTTGCAATTCCTGAACACCAAATTATAAATTGTAACAAAGAAACAAACCAATATCATTACCATCCATCATAAACAGTAGCATTTCAAGTGCTGCATAAAGAACGGGAATCACAAACAGAGAGAGAGAGAGAGAGAGAGGGAGACCTATGACAATCAATTTCGAATGTGGCTTAGTAGGCCAGTCAAGAATATTGTACAGAACCTGGGATAAAGAGAATGTCACATATATTGCACTTTTCAGTCATTAACATTTAAATTTATCACTACAAAATAACTCAGATAAATATTCATATCACGAAAGAGATGCTTAAGTTACCGACTGATTCCGGGTCACAAGCAGATCAAGTTCATCAATAAGCAGAATACAAGGCCGGTCATCTCCTCTGGCCACTTTCTTTCCGTTTGCAAATCGCTCATTCAGAAAATGCAGAGCCTTTTTCCAGCTGACCCTGTGTCCACTTAATGCTTCATATATAACCTGTAAGAATGCAGGATATGGTATTGCACATCAACCAGACAGTCAGTCAAATAATATCTGTGGATAACATCATAAATATCATACCCTGTAAATATTCTCTGGTGATGCTAACTTTAGACCATTAGCCTCCACAAAACAGTATGGTTTTATACTTCCTGCATCAACTTCAGACCTTAGGCTCCTCATGACTGCAAGTACACTCATTGTCTGAAATTTCATTGCCACAAAAAGATTCCATGAGTTTACCAGTATTATCACTGATGAAACTTTGATGACTGCCTGTTTGGAAGAATGCAACAATATTTCATTGACTATAGCCCTATAGACTATACCTTGCCAGTTCCAGGAACACCATGAACATAAAGGCAGCGACCCAGACATTGATCATCACAGATGGCACCTTTTATAAATGCATTTATCTCTTCCATTTCTCTATATCAAATGTGGCAGCATTAGGAACTGTAATAAATAAAGTAGAACAGCAATGCATCCAGTTCACATACTTATTCCTACAAGGGAGGGACTTCGGCAATGTGGCCAACAGAAGTGTTGCTTTTGCTTTCTCGAGTTCAGTCTTCTTATGGCACCGCACATGTTGTGGGATTCTCTTTGTGCCTATCTTCTGAAGTCCAAAGAACTGGCCCTTCTGAGAGTTCTGTCATCATAAAATAATTTATTATTTCAAGTACTGGGTAGGCTAAGCCCAAAGCTCAAAAGATGCAAAAACAAGAATGCCATACAGCAGCCAACCCATGAGCTGAGGATGTTTTGACTTGTAAGTTTTTCACATTTTCATTTCCATACTCAATTTCTTCATCTGAACAAGATTCCGCATCCTTGGAAGAACTCCAATCTTCATCACTATCAGCATCTTCACCATCCTACCAAATGGACATGTTTTTATCATTTTCCTTTTAGTATAGAGTGAAATACCTTTTGATTTGACGAGTAACAGCATTACTTTATTTTCTTACCTCTTCATCATTATCAATCTCAGCTAGTCTCTTGAAAGTGTGCCAATGAATGTCATACTCGTATTCACACAAGTAGATGTCATCTCCTGCATCACTTGCCTTTGCATATTCCTTGGGGTTCATAACAAAGCAATGCCGAAGTATAGATTCCATCTGCAGCATCAAGCATTGAAATGGTTATGAATTTTAGTGTGAAAAGTTTCTGCCGCTCCTGGGCATGTTAACTGGTGGAACTAATATATTATTTAACAAAGCCAAAATTTGTTCTAGTAGAGGCACCATGAGGCACATGCACAAGGACTGAAACATATCTAGGCAGTTCAAGAATGCACCATACAAATGAAGTGGGATATGAAAATAAAAATAGGAACAGAACACCACTGTAGCACAATAAAAATTTTGCAATTTGGCAGTAATGGAACTAGAAAAAAGACAGGAATCAATATATTTTAGTAACAAATTTGCATTGTGTCGGTAGATATCAATTAAACAAGATCACAGGTCATTCAAGCATGCGACTTATAGCAGAACTTGTCTAATTCAGTCATCAATGGTCAAACAAGATAACGATCATACCTCAACGTCAGCAAAATCATTTGTTCTATAAAGCTCCCTCCTCAAATTATGAGGCTGTCTTCCAGCATTAGTCTCTTCTGGAATTATATACCATCGCCCCTTAAACCAATAGCTGCCATCCATCTCCTTCCATATACTGCGAATAAAGAAGGGGGGAAATTTTACATATACGAACTTAAGCCAATAAAACACTATAAATTCAGAAGCATATATCCAGATCATACCTCTCAATATGAGCAGCCCATAAGTCACTAGAAAGAAGCTTCTCCCTCAGAGTTCGAGCACGTCTTTTCCCCTCAGGCGGCTTTGGCAACTCAACCTTCCTACCCAATTTCCTGGCCTCGCAGTACCCGCAAATCCAATCCCCTTCTGGGACGTCCTTCATAGGAGGCTTTAAGCATTTCAAATGAAAACCACCTAAACAATCATCACATTCAATCATTACCGCTTTCCCTGCTTTGAAGCACACCCTACACTCCTCCACTTCGGGGACCTCATCATCTGAGCTGGCCTCCTCTCTTCTCTTCACATACACATCATCCCCTATTTCAAATTCCCCACCATCATACACCACTTTTTTATAATAAACCCTCTTCTTATTGCTCCTTTGTTCAGTTTTTGTATTCTTCGATGTCAATGCTCTTGTTATAAACTGCCTTTCATTCTCCTCACGCCGTTTCCTCTTTTTAGTCTCCAGGTGATCTGGTGAAACAGGAGAGAATGAAACCTCAACCTCGACCACTTTAGTATTCGATTTTGGGGGGTTTGCGGATTCATAATCTCTCTTGCTTTCTGGGGTCTTCGTGGAATCATTTTTCCTCGAATTCCTTCTGGGTCTTGAAGAATTCTTCACTAATTTCTTTTGAGGGGTCCGTAAATCTTCAAAGAATGAATCCTTGTCGGGGTTTTCGAGCTCTGAAATAAGATTTTTCGGGGTAGAAATCCGCTCAAATTTAAGAGATAATCGACGGGACGATCGACGAGGAGGGTCAACAGCTAGTGGGGTTTGAGGGGTAAGAGAGATTGAGGAAGGAGAAGTTTGATTGGGTTGCTTTGATGGGGATCGGAGGTTTTTCCTTGGAGTATCTGCCATTGCGGGTAGGGCCAGTAGAGAGAGAGGGGCTTTGCTAGGGTTTTGCAGGGAGGAGAGAGAAAGAGAGCGCAGAGAGGGAAAGTGCGTGAGGTCGTTTAGAGAGGATGCTCAGAGCAAGAAAAGGCGGGAAATCTTCCCTCCCTTTTGAACCGTTGACGGATTATACTTCGCATAACATATGCATTAAATGGTAAGTGAAAATTACTCCGAGCTTCTTCAATTTTTAATAAAATTCAACTCAACAGTAGCTAATTATTTCAAATTTATTTTATTTTAATTTTTTTAAATCATTCTATTTAAAAACAGTTATTTTATATTTCAGTTGCTTTAATTAAATTAATAATTTATTTAACAAAATTTTAATTTTATAAAATATTAATTAAATAACTGAAAAGTATAATAAAATAAAACTATCCATTTATCGTACAATATAATATAAAAAGGAGGCATTTGTCTTTCCAGGTTCGGTTTGTGTTCTCCCTCCCCATTAAGCTGAGGATAGTCCTGCAATATCTCTTGATCATGAATGAACATATGTTTTCGACAAATAAAGAAATCTCAACTTTTTCACTGTAAATTTGAGAAATTATGTTCGTATCTATATATAAAGATCATATCCATGCAGGAAGAAGAATTTCAAAAAGCATAAAGCTGTGATGATATCTTTTTCCTTTATTGTTACACAAGCAGCAAGGTTGAGATTGATGGACAAGAAATTGCTAGATGCCATGACAGTTCCTTCTCCACCTCTTCAAGCCAAGAATGACGAGTAGAAGCCCAAGATAATCAAGATTATAAGCTGTTTCAAAAAGCATCAGCTTTTTAACATTCCATGGTGGAAACCTGAACCAGAAATCAGTCAGAAAGCTTCTTCTTGCAACTGCCTTGTGGTGTGTAAACGCATCGAATGAGAATTTCCCATGGTACCTGCCAATCCCACTTTCACCAGTCCCTCCAAATGGCAAGGTATCAGCTAGATACTGCAAATATACGAGTGATCAGATACACAGAAAAATTAAGGTTTATCAAACACTTAAAAGACACACATGGGGTCTCATCATACACTAATAAATATTGCATATATTTGCAAGCCAAAATGAAAAGATGGTAAGTTATGGATGAAATACTTGAATAACTGCATCGTTGAATACCAAGCTTCCAGACGATGTTTCTGCCACCATTCTTCTCTTGAATGCTTCATTTTTGGTGAAGGCATATATTGCAAGAGCTTTAGGCTTTGAATTTATAAATTCAATGCTGTCTTCAATCTTATCTAACTGTTAAAACCAAAGATAAATTCATTGTAACCTGCACCTTGCTTTGTTTAAAGAACATAAATATGAAGATTAATAGGCATCTTACTGTAACTATAGGCAGCAATGGACCAAAGATCTCGTCTGTCATTATTTCTGCTTGGAGGGGAGGATCTAGCAAGATTGTTGGCTCTATAAACCTGAAAGAATATTAATGATATCTTAACATATATGAATTGGCAGTAATCCATAACATTTAGTCTAAAAGAGAGCAGTTTTATCACTTACAGATTCTCTTCTTCCATTGAACCACCATAGACAATCGATTTTTTTACTGCGAAATCCCTTAGAAGGTTCTTCAACCTCAAGAAATGATGTTTGTTGACAATCCTTGCCATGGAATTTGAGTCTTTAGGGTTATCTCCAAACATCTTTTTGATGGAATCCTTCATTAGTTCCACCTGAATACAGAGCAGACACCTTTTCAGAATATTTTTACTTGCAGAGAAAAGCACTTAACATAGACATAAATTAGTATCTAATTTCCACGTCCATACCAAAGTGGAAGCAAATTTCTTTTCCACCAGAATGTAATCAATTGCTATGCAGGCTTGACCAGTGCAGTTCCCGAATTTCGAGACCACAATCCGATTTACAGTCACCTTGATATAAACATCAGGTTAAAAAAGTAAGAAAAGAAAAGAAAAGAAAAGCATAAATCTCGACTCATATAATGTAAGAAATGAATCAATGGAAGAACTAGAAAGATGGATGATTACCTTTTGGTCCCAAGAAGATGAAAGGGAATCAACAACAGCAGGACATTTCCCACCCAACTCAAGTACAACTGGGGTTAGATGCTTCGCAGCAGCAGACATGACTATACGTCCCACACGGTTGCTACCTTAAAGAATGAGAAGAAGAAGAAATAACACCAACCTCCTAGGATTATATATATGATTCATGAATTGAGATGTTTGTTGTCTGCGATGATAGCTTTTGGTACCTGTGAAGAAAATCTTATCCCATTTCTGCTGCAGGAGTTGTTCACCCACAGATGGTCCTCCTTGGATGACCTTAATAGCTTTAGTGTCCAGGTACGTGGACATAACATTTGCTAGAAGAGAAGAGCAAGCAGGAGCCAGTTCTGAAGGTTTTAAAACCACTGTGTTTCCTGCAGCTATTGCTCCTATAAGCGGTTCCAAGGACAGCCCTGTATTTTGCAACTAAAAGCAAGCTAATAATTTGGTAACAAAGAAAGAGAAGTGAGTTTTGCATTGAGAATCCACATACCTAAAGGAAAATTCCAGGAAGATATGATGAGGACAAGGCCAAGAGGCTGAGGAACCAACTCTGCAGATGATAGGACTGCGATTTTTGGGAGCTTGACCTATCAATCAACATCAAACATGGTAGATATGTAGTCTGTTACTAGTAAGTTAATCTGACAAGGAAGAAATCTTACCTTTTCGCTTGACATCCAGTTTTTCAAACCCTTGAGAGCAAAATTTATGGATTTTATTGAAGTCCCCACCTGCAAAAACAACTCCAAAAATTATTTGATCATAATGCACCAGAAGTTCCTTGTATCTCATGTTGTTATGCAGAAGACCTTATGCCTCATATTTGCATCAGCACCTGTGGGAAAACTAATTAATCATCATAAACATATACCTCATCCCTAAAAGCTTCAACAGGATGCTTCCCTAAATCATCCTGAATAGCCTTCATTATATCTGCTTCTTTTTCCTGGATAAACAAGAGCAACCCTTTAAGCTGAGACTGCCTCCAAGCAGCATCTTTAGTGTTTCCACTTCTAAAATACTGTCTCATCCTCTCTAACTCACTCTCCATTGTCTCTTAACCTCTGAATGAAGAA